>CAUYRH010052784.1:0-13047 GCA_963574655.1 Perodicticus potto
AGTCCCAGCTACCTGGGAGGCTGAGGCAAGAGAATCACTTAAGCCTAAGAGGTGGAGGTTGCTGTGAGCTGTGACTCCACAGCACTCTACGGAGGGCGATAGAGTGAGACTCTGTCTCTACAAAAAAAAAAAAAAAAAGAAGATGAATTCCAAACCCATAAATAGAATGTTTAAGAATTTTAAAGAAATTTAAGTAGCAGATTTGAAATTAGGCCATTATACTTTTAATGAAAATCTGAGACTAGATCTATTAATTATATGTAAATCATCAAAGAAAAAAATGATATGTAAAATATTGTTTTTATTATGTGCCAAACAAGGCTATTTTGACATGATCTTATTTAATCTATGCAACTCTTCTATGGGGGTAACTACTGTTAACCATTTCAGAGGGGTATTGCAAGGGTCCAAGTCAAATCTGTCAAGTGTGGAACATAAATGTCTTAACACAATAATCAAGTAAATGAAGCAAAAGCTATGTTGATTGGTTTGATGTAGGCACATCAGATTGTATAAAAAAATCAGCACATTATACCCCACATATGCATAAATGTATTCACTATCTATATATACATGACTTAATTTTAAAAAAAAAGAAACCTAAGGCTAGAATGTTTTTTGTTTTTTTAAATTTATTTATGTTTTTTTTTTATCTAAGGCTAGAATGTTTAAGGAAAGTCACAGGCTGGCAAGTGTAAGGGCACAGAGGCAAGCTGTGTGTCTAGCTCTAGGACTTAGACTTTTAACTCCCACATTAAACTGCCTAAACAGACAGAAAACCAAAAGACCAATGGAATCCTACCTATATATTCTAGGAAAGAGTAGAAAAAAGAACTAAAAGGCAGAATGAGCCTTTTCTTATTTTTTTGATTTGTTTTCCCTCAGTGATGCTTGTGACGTCGTTAACATCATATTAGACTCATATTTTGTTCTGAAGTTGCATTTGAGGAAAGATCTATTCCTCCCATTACATTCCCATGGCCCCTAAAGCTACCATTGAGAGAATGTTCTTATTAGGAATTACAAGTAGACTATTAATAATTTCTGGGAATTGCAAAATTGTTTAACATTTATAACTTGAGGCATTTATTTTTAAAATTGCAATACTTTCATCAACACTAATGACCAGTTTCACAGTTATTTTTAGAAGATGACGGTGGAGAGAAAGACCTGAAATGTATTGACCTGAAATGTATTAGGAAGGTCTTCGAGACAGGGAAACATCTCAAAGAAGACATTCAGATGACTGAAACTATTTCACACTCTGGCACTAGTTTTGTGGGTTTATTAAATCATTTACTTCTTTGAATTTTTATTCATTATTTACATAGATGAAAATCCCTGCCTGCTACAAATTCCTGTGACTTGATTATCATAGTTCAACAAAGAGGAAACCAGAAATTACATAGTCTGAGCAATGAAAAATAGGCCCTTTATTTGTTTGACCTGAAAAAAATCAGTCCAAACTCTCAGAAGATAAAACCGTTGTTTGTTTGTTTCATTTCAGATCTTAAATGTTCAACTTCCAACTATTCATTGTTCATATGCATATGTAGAAAAACAATTGATGTGTTTATATTGAACTTGTAGTCTGGGTCCTTAATAAACTAATTTGTTATTTTAGCAATTTTTTGGTAGATCCTTTAGGATTTTCAATGTAGACCAAATCATGGAGTTTTCAAATGGACTTTTATTGAGTCCAGTTCCAGTCCAGTATGTATGCCTCATATTTCTTTTTCTTGCCTTACTACACTGGCTAGAACCCAGGACAATGTCAAACAGGAGTGGTGAGAGCTGGCATCCTTATCTTACTCCTGGTGCCATCATTGCTCCCCATGTTACCAGAAAAGCATTTAGTGTTTTACCATGAAGTATGATTTTGTAGGTATTTTCTAAATATCTTTTATTAAGCAAAGAAATTTCCTTTTATTCCTAATTTGTGGTGAATTGTTTTTATAAAGTATATGATTTTTGTCATGTGCTTTATCTGCATCTCTTGAGATGATCATATAGTTTTTCTTTTTGTACTCATCAGACTGTATTTTCATTATTTATGTGTGTTCATTTCTCTAAATGCCTCTATGTCATCTACTCTGGTGCCTAGCACAGTGCCTGGAATATAATATGTAATAAATAAATATCCTTTCAATCACTAACATATGAATGCCAGACACTGTGCTGGGTGCTTTACTGTTAGAATTCTCTAGGTTGTCTGTTTTATTTCACTTCTCTGTAAATTCAATTCTTATTTCTGTAATATATTTTAGGTTGCAAAAATACAAAAAGAATTGATCATGCTCATGAATAATTGATGGTATTATTTTATCCTTATAACCTTGAAATCAAGAATAAACTCTTCTGTGCACAGGCCCAATAATTCCCTTAAGGTGTTCCATTATAATGGGTGTATTATGGATGAATTATGGAGCCAGAATATAGGCCATACTAAAACTGCATAAACATAGAGATACAGTGCTCACTTTGAGCAAGTGAATGATCTAGACCTGTTTGTGTTTGTGTTACCAGTCTGTGTATACAAGTACACACATACAACTTCCTGTCCCTAAAATCATCTTTATCCTCTTTAAAGAGCTACCTTAGTTTACTGATCACTATCAAAAATGCAAACATCTTGCTTAATGAAACTTTCTCAGTACTATCCCCACCAGGTATTTGAACTGCTTCGTGGCCCTCTACTCTCTATCTTTCCCCCCTCCCTTAAAATACACTTGCTGGTGGTAGATTTTATTTGGAATAATACATTTTTTATAGAATTTCTATAAAATTATTAAATGATATTTTTCTGACCTAGAGTTCAATGCATTAAGTCACTAACATATATGTGTAAAGTTATGTTCTATTCTTTGGTAAGCATAGTGCTATATAGATGTAAAACTGCTCTTGTGTACTATAGAATATATTGGTATTCAGTCAAATGCATGCTCTTCATTATATACAATATGTATATAGTGTAATTGTAGGGACTTCTTATGAAAGAATTTGGTAAAACACATATTCTGGAATGGTGAGCATTCTTTCATGGGTAGATGTATTTAAAACGTGTAGTTTTGAATGAGACTGTGCATGGAATAAATACAAAATGCTTTAGTGAACAGAGTATTGCTCTTGAGTTTATTCTCCAGCTGGGTCCTATGATTTTCTTGTCAGCTTATAGTGCCACCTGCTTAAGTGACAGAAAGCCTGTGGTTTCCCCTTATTTGTCATTACAAATAGAAACCTAGAAAGACACAAACTATCCACAGATTTTATCTTCTATATGAATTTTTAGTTCTCTATGACTATAGTTGATCCACCTGCTGAGTTTTCTGTTAGTCCATTTCTGCTTCCATTTAAATCACATTGAAAATCTATAGTGATAAAACTCAACTTCTGTTACATTTCAAGGGACAAAAGGCAGGTATGTTTCATGAGAATTTTTTGTAGGCTAAAAAAAGGAAAGATTTTAACTGAACATTATTTTTAAATATTAATATTCATTTCCATAATCCTATTTGTCAAGAAGAGCCAGCTGCCATATCACCAAACAAGTTCAAAATTACATTCATATGTTTTTCGTGCCTCATAGAAATGAATGAAATGTGTCCTTCCATATTGTCTGGTATGCCACCTTTTTCTTATTATGCCACCTTGTTCTAATTACACCACCTTGTTCTTATTTCTTAACTTTTGATCTTTTTTGGCAATGTCATTGTCTTTAAGTGGAGCCATGTCGAGTGTGGCTATTCTTATCATTTACATACTTACCATTTTTCTGTAGAATATACCATTTTCACACTTTTCCTCAAAGATACACTCATAAGAATAAAATATTAGTCATAATGGAAAGATAGGATAGAAATGAAATCAATAGCACGGCCACAATGAAATTTAATCAGTTTACCAATGCAAATTACTTACGGTGACTTGGATCTTGGCAGGATTAAAATATTTGAATCAAAGTTTGTCACTTTGATGTATAAACGAGAGACTACCACAGGGACATATGTAGACAGGAGATACTACATACTTCTGTCCTCTCTTCACAAGGCCTGGCCAGCTAACAAAGACCCAGAAAGCAAAAGAAAAAAAAGACAAAGGAGAAGACAGTGTGCCTAAGGTTTTAAGCATGGAGTATGTAAGTGCAAAGAAGACACAAATCTTCATTACCTATGCTTTAAACATCCTGATGTAGTACATCTGTAATATTGTAAGTTATAAGCAATACTCTGGTCACTACCAGTGGATTAATTTCTCAGCTCAGAACAAATCAGTCCAGGATAAGTAGGACAAATAGAACTCTGTAGAGAATCTGGGAAAGGCATGCTTTGTTTAGAATGTTATATAAATGACTACTTGCTCTGAAGAGCTTAGTAATATTTCCACTTGGCAATTACTACCGTTTTCAGATGTGTGTGGAGTAACGGAAAGTCTGTCTTGACAATGCGATATTGATCTAGATGAAACACGATCGATAGGTGTTATAGTTACCTCGGTGACTAGCTTATTAGAAAAATAAATCTGAAATTAATCTACTGGCAAATAAATACAACCTTTACAAGAAACCCTCACATCTGTTTGTATGTTATAGTGTGCTTATTGTTCAATTGCAAATATAATCTTATACACTTTATCAAATGCTAGAGTTATATACTATTTCCTTGAAGAAATCTTACTGGTATGCATAAGCCAAACTTACATAATTCCTTTACTGCACCTTAACTCTGCTTAGCATATCAAAGTGCATTCTGTTATCTTAACAAAAATAATGAAAATAGTAATATAGTAATATTTCTTTTTATACCTCAAGCTCACTATCTAGGTATGTGTCTCTCTACAAATAGATATTTTCTCCATATTTTTATAGGCTTTGTTGCATTTGCAACCCAGAAAATATGGGCATATATTTTTTCCCCCTTGTCTGTTGTTCAGATGACAAAAATTCAAAGAAATATCTCAAACTGATAGAGGCTGCTGGTGGCAGAGGGACACTCCTGATTTGATTTCTTGACATTGCAAGTGCTTCACAGACTCACTCCTTTTAACACATCCCTTTAACCCAAGATGGTTCACTGTGCTCAACTGAATACTTGTACACTTTTTCACATAGAATTGTTTACCACACACAATTTTGACATCATGATAGGTGGTCTGTCGGCGTAAGATGTGAAGAAACTAGAGTCTGAGGCTCCGATCCTGAGGAACTTTCAAAGGTGTTATGCATATCTCCAAATCACCCACCTCCCAGGAGATGTGGACGGTTTCATCCACCCCAGACAAAACTCTATGGAAACAAGATGGCGCTAGTCAACACCAGGACAGCCAGCAAACATTTCTTCCTATGGAATGCACTAGCTTTTAGACTCGGAAGATAAGGAGGTGCAGTTAAGAGACACAACTGGTTTCTGAAGAAAAAGCCAGAGCTTCTTTTCAGCCCCATGGCTATCTTTTGTAGCTGAGGGAACCACTGACGGAAACGAAAACAACAGCTTAGGGAAATAGGAAGCAAAATGTGAAAAGAATAAATGAAGGGTCAGTAGCAGGACCTGTACACTGTACGTGTGTCTCTCTGTGGACTTAGAATTGATTTTTTCATTAATTAGAACCGTCTGTTTATCTCATACAAGCAATAGGAGTTTAACCCTTTTTCCCCCTTAGACAATGTAAAAAATAAAATCTCAAATGATGTTTTTTCTGATAAATTTCTTATTGTTATTAATGGCAGAAAATTTTGTGAGTACAGTATTTGCTTTTTCATATAACACAGTGAACAAAAGAAGACCAGAACCTAGCCAGAAAGTGAAATTAACTCTTTTTTACAACTTTAACTTAATGTTTCTAACAAGTGCATGTGAGTCATGATAACTTGATTAGGCTCAGAGCAATGGGTCAGAGATTTACATAGGCCTGGAAATTCTCCTTCACATTACTCCAGTTTTGAAACATGGATTATGGTGTTATTCCTTATCAGAATAATACACAACTAGTAGTTACTAATAAGTTATATATACTGAAAAGATAGAGTGAAGAATGAGGGCTTTAGAAAACACCATGTTACTAGAGGTACTCTGAGGGTAAAAGGCACTAAGAAAATAGAATCTGTAGTTCCAAACCTGAGAAATCTTTCAAAAATTTTTAAATAATTACAAAATAGCTTTAGAGGGAAGGAGAGAGTGAGTGGGAGGGTGTGACACACCTTTTGGGGTTAGGATACAATTATAAGAGGGACTTTACCTAACAGATGGAATCAATGTAACCTGGTTCTTTGAATCTCAATGAATCCCCAACAATAAAAAAAAGAAAGACAGAAATAGCTTTTAAAAAACTACCAAGCTCTGTATTGGCAAACCTAGCACAAAATAAATTCCAGAGCATACAGAAATATAGTAGTTAAAAAAAAAAAAAGGATTGATGACAAGATAGATCAGACTAACCAAAGAGATGAATTTCCAAATTTAAATTTTGAAGAAGGTGATATGTGAAGGTGATGCATGAAGATGAAGTGAGTTCCTTTGGGATAGAGTAAAGGATCCTATGCATAAGGTACAAGAGCAGGAAATGGTCAGCAGTGTGGATGAAATCAACAAGAGAAGCTGGGAGGCAGCAGTGGTTCTGAGAAAGATATTAAAAATACATAAGTCAAGTGCATTTAGTAGGACAAGTTACGGGGAGAATAGCACCACTCCACGTATGGGTTAGATTAGGAGTAAGTAGGTAACAAGAAGCCCTTGTATAAAAATTAAATGGGTTAAATATATCTTACAGGTTTAAAAATGATGTACTGAGTAAACTGAAGATCACATGAGGTTATTTCATTCTGAAAAATGGAAATGGTGAATGCCTCCAGGCCAGATGTATGATAATTGCTATCGGGGTATGAGAGGGTCCAAAAGAAATAAAGAGCTATATCTCAGACACAGCCCCCCTACAAGAAAATAGAACCTAATCAAGGGATATCTCTGGTGCATTGAGAGAAAAGAGAACATTTAAAAAATTAATCCATGGTCTTTTAGCCCCAGGAACCAGGAGGAAGCCGCAACTGAAGTGATCAGAAATTATAACCCTCTCAACTAATGAGTCTGTGCTGAGCACTGTGTTGTAGAAGGCCAGGTCCTAAGCATCATATGTGTACATCGGTCAGAGAAATGTCAGAGCTAGTGCTGTTTTCTTGTATGACTGTGACTGTCAGGGTAATGAGAGCAGTGTTAGTGTGTGTGATGAGGTTTTATGTTAATATATAATAAAAATCACCAGAAAAATAGACAAAAAGATACACCTCCAGGACCAGCCTTCTGATTTGAATATTTATTTTTTTCCTATTAGCCTCAGCTGTTGTAGGAATCAGTTTTTCATATTTTGTGTGTTAAGTATCACAGTATTTAACTGCCATGCTACCTAGAAACCTAACACCATACCATACCTTCCTTTAGAAAACTGGAAATAAGTACTCAACCCAGAGCTATCTATTATATAACCTATACTTTAATGTAATTGGAACAAACAAACAAATCAATACAAGGTCTTGTATTTACAAAATCACTGGATGCACAGTCAATACAGTGCCTGTAGAATAAGGACAAGTCACAGTGACTTTCTAGTTGAATTTTTTATAACTTTAATTATTATTCCTTTGTGCTTACTCTGGCAAAAACACCACATAACATTTAGGAATGCCACAAAAAGAAAATGATTTCCCCTTTGCCATTATGTTCTTATTCTAAGCCTGTTCAAAACAACTCTTCTGAAATAACTGAAGAGTCTGAAGTGTCACTAGCTCAACTTTCATGAACTTCTCTAAATGGCAAACATTCCCGGAGGTATATCATTAATATTAGAATTTGTTCTTGACTTCTGTGTCACATAATTGTAGGGGTCGAAAGGATGGATTCTGCATTCATCTCTTCTATGACAAACTCACTGGGATGAAATTATTTATTTATTCATAAATTCAGCTAATGGTTGTTGAACCTCGACAGTAACTCACATCATATGGAGTCACATGCTCATGTGGAGAGCATGATAAATGTTAGATGGGGATCAATAACGAGCTATTAGACATGTCAGAGATGTAAGTTGCCTGGTCTAGGCACAGCAGGGTAGGTGGGAATTGGCCAGGGAAGGTCAAACACATTCCCAAGGAAGAATTAAGATTTCACAGATAAAGAGAGTTTGCCAGGCTTTGTAAGAAGAGAGACGGGCCAGTGCAAAGATTCCAAGTCTAATTAGATAACTTCATAATTACTTTGATACAGTTGGTGTCTAGAACATAAGGAAGAGAGTGGAAAATAATGATATTGGAAGGCTCAGTGTCCAACATGTGATTAAATACCTTTCACCCCAAGCAAAGGAGGTTACCTCTACGTGAAGGTACTCAGTGAAATGATTTGCTTTGCACTGGGGAAGATCAATGGCAATGTGAGATTTACTTGGACTAGTGGGATCCATTCAGAGGCTTTTAAACAAACCATAGTGAGATGCTGATGGCCAGGACAAAGGTAGTGGCAAAGGCATTGAGACAGCTGTATTTGACAGGTGTAACAAATGAGAATAAAGGAATCTAGATGTTTCTGTATGGAAATGTTCTCCATTTTACTTCAGCACTTTTTTGCCCTGTATTTAGCTAAGGTTCTCTTATTTATGCTGATAGACTTTTTCCCATTTTGATTAACCAATAGGTCAAACATGGTAGTACAGCATTTTGTCTTTTAAAATAAACATTCACAAGAGGTTTGATAACTTGTAGAAATGTGTTAAGTATTTGCTTACCCAAGGCAATTCCTTAAATGTAATTGACTATCATTGGATCATTTCAGTCGATTGTTCTAAAAAATATGCTAGCCTATAAGAGTTTCAATAACTAAGACTGCCATATATAGAAAAATCTTAATAAGTCCTTGGTGTAAGTAATTTTCCTCAAAATTAGCACCTGGGGTAATATGAAACTACCTAATTTTCTGGAGGATTAATAACACTATTGTACCTTTTAAGGAAACCAAGTATGTAAAAATCCTTACAGAGAAATAATATTTTTTGTAAAAATCCTTTCAGCTTTACCTATCACGCAAAAAGATAAACTGCTCTTCTTCTTCTTTTTTTTTTTGAGACAGAGTCTCACTTTGTCACTCTCAGTAAAGTGTCCTGGCGTCATAGCTCACAGCAACCTCAGGTTCTTGGGCTCAAGTGATTCTCTTGACTTAGCCTCCCAAGTAGCTGGGACTGCAGTCGTCCACCACAACACCTGACTATTTTTAGAGATGGGATCTTGCTGTGGCTCAGGCTGGTCTCAAACTGTTAAGCTCAGGCAGTCCATCCTCCTTGGCCTCCCAGAGTGCTGGGATTACAGGCATGAACCACCATGCCCAGCATTCATTTTTTTATTTCAAATTAATATGAGAGTACAGATTTTTAGGCTACATTATTCTCACTTCCAAGGTAAAGTTTAAATTGTAGTAGAACCCATCACCCAAGTGGTGTGCTGAGCACCCTCACATTGTGCACATTAGGTGAGATCTGGCAAGTTGTTCTCCCTCCTCCCTCCCATCTCCCTCCTCTCCTCTCCCTCTCGCTAAACTATATTTGTTTTATCATTTGCGTGGATGTGTAACTGTTTATATATGGGTTTCATATTAGTATTGAGTATATTGGATATTTTTTTCCATTCTTGAGATACTTTACTTATATAACCTAGCAATAAAGATCAAAAAGCCAACAAAGATTGTTTTATTTATTTATTTTATTTCAGGTTAATGTGAAGGTACAAACAACAACGTCACAATATTTGAATTTGTTAGGTAGAGTTCCTCTTACAGTTGTGTCCCACACCCAAAAGGTGTGCCATATACCACTACCTTGTCCACAATAAGCGAGAACACCCAAAACCCCACCTTTCCCCCACCCCTCGGTCCTCCTCCCCCTAATTTGGATTAAACTGAGTTTTCCTCCTCTATGGGTAGGAATTAGATTATCTACTAGCTTCATATTAGTGTTAAGTATGTTGTATATTTGCTTTTTTTTTTATTGTTGGAGATTCATTGAGGGTACAAGAAACCATGTTACACTGATTGCATTTGTTAGGTAAAATCCCTCTTACAATAGTGTTTTGCCCCCAAAAGGTGTGGCACACACCAAGACCCCACCTCCCTCGCTCCTTCCCTCTCTCTGCTCTTCCTTTCCCCACTGGAAAGTCTTATAGGCAAAAAAATCACATGCACCAGACCAGGAAGGGGGCAAGCCAAGGAAACCAAGGGGGCTGATATCCCACTGCACTAAAATTTTCATGCCTCCCTGGCTGGACCAAATCTGGAATATTCATCTATTTCTGCACCAGTTAAGATGGGCTAATAAGCTCACTCTGTCCACTTACAAATACTGTTGTGAGGTACCAATGAAGCAGAGTGTGCAGTAACCCTGATAACACCAATGCTCCATGTAAATACTGCATCTCTTACCACTATGGGACCAAGACGACTCTCACACTAGACCACGGGAATGGATATTCAAAAAATTTTTTTTTTTCATGTTTTCTACATTCTAGGCCACGAAGAACTAACTAAATGGACTTTTGTAAAAGTGTCTTTCAATTCCAGGATCCAAGAGTGTTCTATTAAAAATAACATTCTAGACGATAACAACAACAACAACAAATAGCTAGGCATTGTGGTGGGTGCCTGTAGTCCCAGTGACTTGAGAGGCTGAGGCAAGAGCATCGCTTAAGCCCAAGAATTTGAGGTTGCTGTGAGCTATGATGCTACAGAACTCTACAGAAGGCAACAAAGTGAGACTCTGTCTCAAAAAAAAAAAAATTCTTGTTGAAATACTTTTATTTTCTTTTAATTTTAGGGAGGAGGTGATCAGCAGAAATGGCTGGGCTAGGTATCTACAAAGTCATTTGTGCTCCCCACCCAAAAAAAATTTTTACATAGAAAACATTTCTGAATTGCTACTCTTTAGATGTAACTGACAATTATTCACTTAGGGAAAATGTTTGAGAAGGAAGGAGAGCATGCACATCATTCCTGGGTGAGCAGTGAAAGAAGCAGGGTTTGGCCGTCTGATGCATGAGGTCTGGCTGCCCCACAGCTGCTGGCTCTGTAGCCATCACAGGTGACCAGGAAAGCTATACCCTTGAAATTGCAGCGCAAAGGAAGATACACATGCTGGCTCCCCAAGACCATGTCCTGGGATGCTCTGCACCCCAGGACCCAGCTTAGGGTTGGACAGTGCTCAGACGTACATACGGAACTGGCTCAATGGCTGCCTTTTAAAGAGCATTCTACAAGCTTAGGTGAAAGTTGAATAGGCTCAGAACTAAACTGGTTTAAGTGAGAAGTAGAGAGCAGCGGCTGTCAGCGCTGTGTGTGAGTGAGTGGGGGGCATTCGGGAGAACAGAGCTGTGCCTGGCTGGGCAGCAGGGGAGGGTGCCGGGGTCCCTGGGAAGAGGCAGGGCAGATGGTGATGCTTCAGGGGAGTATAGCAGAGATGCCCATGGCAAAACCCCGAGATTCTTTCATCTAAATGGATGTGTTAATGGCTCCCATGGAGCGGGTATAAGAGGGCTTAGCACATATGCCTCCGTCTACTGTACTGGCTGTAAATAACCCATGTGCTTGCCTGCACCATCTGCTGGGCGTGCACTTTGTGGGACTGTGTGAAGAGAAAAAAGTGTTTGGGGATAAATGACTAGAAATTCTTTAGTCGTATACTGAGAAACCAAATATGCTTACACAGCTAAATTACCACACTTCCTTTAAAGGGGGTAATTAAATCAGAAAGGGAGGGAGGCTGGACAGTAGGAGGCTATCTAGCTTCAGAAAGGTCAGAGAGGGGGAAAGACTCCCTATTTAAGAAATGGTGCTTGGTGAACTAGACGGCAACCTGCAGAAGACTGAAACTGGACCCCCACCTTTCACCATTAACAAAAATTGATTCTCACTGGATAAAAGATTTAAACTTAAGACATGGAACTATAAAAATACTAGAAGACAGTACAGGGAAAACAGGTGAAGAAATTGGCTTGGAGAATATTTTATGAGGAAGACCCCTCAGGCAATTGAAGCAACATCAAAAATACATTATTGGGATCTGATCAAACTAAAAAGCTTCTGCACAGCCAAGAGCACAGTAAGTAAAGCAAACAGACAACCTTCAGAATGGGAGAAGATTTTTGCAGGTTATGCTTCTGACAAAGGTCTGATAACTAGAATCTACAGAGAACTCAAACTAATCAATGAGAAAAGAATAAATAATCCTATTTCTATGTGAGCAAGAGACTTGAACAGAAAATTCTCTGATAAAGACAGGCTCATGGCCTACAAACACATGAAAAAATGCTCATCATCCTTAATCATCAGAGAAATGCAAATCAAAACCACTTTGAGATATCATCTAACTCCAGCAAGATTAGCCCACATCACAAAATCCCAAAACTACAGATGTTGGCGAGGATGCGGAGAGCTACACTGCTGGTGGGAATGAAAGCTAATACGACCTTTTTGGGAAGAAGTTTGGAGAACACTCAAGGAACTAAAAGTAGACCTACCATTCGATCCTGCAATTCCTCTGCTAGGTATATACCCAGATGATTAAAAATTATTTTACAACAAAGACATTTGCACCAGAAGGTTTATTGTAGCCCAATTCATAATAGCCACGACATGGAAACAGCCCAAGTGCCCATTGACCCATGAATGGATTAACAAATTGTGGTATATGTACACCATGGAGTACTATGCAGCCATAAAAAAGATGGAGACTTCACACTTTTTATGTTTACCTGGATGGAGCTGCAACATATTCTTCTTAGTAAAGTATCTCAAGAATGGGGAAAAAAGTATCCAATGTACTCAATACTACTATGAAATCAATATATAACCACCTACACACTCATATGAATGGCAAAACATAACTGTAGTCCAGAAAGTAGAAGGAAAGAGGAGAGGAGAGGGAAGGTGGGATATGGGAGGAGGGAGGGAATTTGGGGAGACCTCGCCTAATGTGCATGATGCAATGGTACGTTTCAAAACTATTAAGAAATGAGTATAATTGTGATGG
>CAUYRH010052786.1:0-43003 GCA_963574655.1 Perodicticus potto
GGCGTTGTGGCGGGTGCCTGGGGTCCCAGCTACTTGGGAGGCAGAGGCAGGAGACTCGCTTGAGCCCAGAAATTGGAGGTTGCTGTGAGCTGTGATGCCACAGCACTCTATCCAGGGTGACAGCTTGAGGCTCTGTCTCAAGAAAAAAAAAAAAAAAAGATGATGGTAGCCATCCCCGGTCATAAAATAGGATCAGGAAACAATAGTCTTCATCCCAACACTTTTCTATTTTTTACTGTGTGAGACTCAATGACAGAAAATGGACAGGAGCCCACTGAGTGTAGTTAAAATCCTTCCAACCTGCTTGATTAATAGTAAGTTAGGAAGCGTTTATGGTCACAGATGAGAGCTTCCTTTTGTGTTGGGTAGACCTCAACCTATCTTTTGTTTGCCCCATATTTCTCTCGAGGAGGTGAAAGTGTTAAACGCTAATAGTGCCAAGGGAATAGAATTTTTTTTAAGGGGTTCAAATTTTTCACAATTACCTCCTAACCGAGTCAACCACATGAAAAATCTAACATTTATCTTGCCTCCAAATAAAAAAATGATGTTCATATTTAGCAGGCAGAAATGTCTTCTTTTATGTGCATCAGTAAGACTTTCAAGGAATCGAATTTCAGGTACAATACACCTGTTTCTGATGGATCTTTCTAACCTGCTCACATCAGGAAAACAGGAACAATTGCGTTACTGGGTTTAATTTCATAAAGTTTTACAAACACACATGTCCCAAAATATTTCAACCTTTTTGGGCTCAGGGCAGATTCTGTTATTGGGGATTTAGTAGGAGCAGCAATCCTACTGGGAATAAATTTGAACTGTTCAGATGAAGGTAAAGACCACCAGGAGACACAGGATAGAGAAGAGAATGGCCTCTGAGAAAACTCGAAAAATCATTGATAATATGATGGCAAGGAAAATGGAATCTGGGTCTAGTAACATAGCTACTAAGAGATTAATAGACAAATGACCAACAGTCATTATGAGACACTTGCTTGGGAAGAAAAATTTGAGATTTGCCACTTACCATTCCTAGTTTTGTAAGGTCTAGCTACATCTCTCCAGAGCAGAATAAGCTCAATCCAGAACACTTTTAGGATGATTGCCAAGGCATTGATGAGCATTAACAAGATACTACATCCTGCAACTATGTAGTAGATGCTTGGATCATCAACTGTCCAAAAGACAGGAGGAGGAAAAAATTATTAGTTCTAAAACAAGATAAAATAAACAAATACATGGCCGCTGCCCTCTGTTGGAAGTATAGGAGATTCACTATAGGAGAGTCACACAAGAGACATCCATTTGGAATTTTCATGACTGCTTTAAGAATCAGTAAATTAACATTTACTGAGCCCTTTGTTCTGTATAAGACATCAGTCTGGCACCATAGGGGAGTCTACAAGCAAGAAAGAAACATAGAGGGAGGTATAGACTTAGCTAAGATGGGAGGTGTTGGCGTGATTTTTGCTAGCAGAGACTTGTAAAAAGAGAGCTCACTGTAGGCTAGACTGGGCAAGGGAGCCTTCCTGCAGGACGAGGTCTGTGAAGACTGCGTAGGATTTAGTGAGATGTGAAAATGAAATGCTTTCCTGACCAGAATGGTGCTGTGAGCCAGAGTACAGAGAGGAGAGTGTGTTTTCTGAGAAGCTGGAGTAATTCAGTTTGGGGAATTAGTGGAAGAAGGGATTAGAAAGGTTGATCAAGGCTGGGGTTAGATCGGACTTGAAACCCCAACTAAGGGGCACTGCACTTTATCGTGAGGGTCACAAGAGGCACAAAGGGGTGGAGAGTGGGTTGTTAACAGTGAAGGTGGATCTCACCCATGACCAATCTGATGATAGTGGAAGGTGTGTTTCTGTGGGAAGAGACCACAGGTACTCAGAGCACAATGGGGTCTGGCAGTTGGGATAGGAGATGAGGTGGGTTCAAACTCCTTCAGTAAGGAAGGAGTGAATAAGCTTGTGCTGGAGACATTAAAGAGAAAGAAGCAACAGGCTGAGAGACTTGTTGCACCTGAGCGGTTGGTGGTGTAGGAAAGCGAGGAAGAAGCAAGAGCCATGTCAGTTGAGAGCCATGTCAGTTGAGAGGACCCTGAGTTCTGGGTCCTACACCTGCTCCGTATGTCTCTGAGGGTGCACAGTGCCCGGTCATCGCTGAACTTCCTCCTGGCACTCCTGCTGCACACAATGCATGTGCGGCACAGTTTCCTCCTTCAGAAATTTGTAACAGATGACATCCAAATCGAACCTAAGAACTATGGTCATTCGTGGTATTTTCGGCTATTTTCAGTTAACTTCCTTCTTTGGGATTGTTAGTATTTTACCTTAGAAACAGTCCTATTTAAAGGTGAACATGAAAAGAATCTCAAATGAGATTATGGGGTTCTTTTTCATTTTGATCATAAACAAAATGTTTTCTTTTTCATTTTGATCATAAACACATTGTTTTCTCAAAACATGAAAATCATTGGCCCATATTTGCAGATGCTTCTGTTGCCTCTAAGAGTTTATCAGTTGAGTATCCAGCACCATGAAATCAAGAGGGATCAAGGTGATCTGGGGGAAGTGAGGTAAAAACACTGAAGATTGGCAGAAGTCTTTACAGTCTGCACCACCATCAGGTTAAGTGATAAAAACTGTAAGTAAATAATTTCTGCTGGATTCCTTTCCAGTTCATGCTCTCCAAAAATCCTGTTGGGATGCATGGCAGGAATACATACTTATTGTGGGGATTATTGTGAAGTGATTATGACAGGGGCTGCCACTTCCAACTTGAGGAAAGAACTTGACCTAAGGCATTAAAGGAAGTTGAAGTTCAGTATCTTCCTAAAGGCCAATGATTTTATAGATGTGCAGATAATTTCTATGTGTAAAGAAGAAAAACTAGAAACTTCTTATAGGTGCTTATAAATAGGAAAATGCTGTCTGTGTGTGAATCCTGGCTCTATGGCTATAGCATTTGGCAAGTTCCTCAACTTTTGCCTTTGTTTTACTATCTATAAAATTAGATGATATTAACAGTCTCTCCCTTGTGGAATGCTGAGAAAATAAATGAAAAACTTAAATGTAAAATAACTAGATAAGGCCTGGTCCATTGGAAACAATGAATAAATGTGTACTATTATTATTATGAGTGTTAAATATTTATTTAATATTTCAGGATATATAAACATAAGTTTTTTAAAGATTTTTTTCCCAAATTTGAGAAATGATGTCATTTCAAAAGTGAAGGACTGTATCTTGACAATTCAATACCAGTCACGACGATTTTTGTTTAATTTATACAGTTGTCAAAACCGAGTGTAATGCTGATTTGAAGAATGCTGATTTGAAGAAAAACAGGTGAAATACAAATAAACAAGAAAGAACAAAATCATCAAATACCTGTAACATGAAAATAATTCCAATTCACAGGTAACCAGAGAACATTCATCAGTAATAATGCAAGTGGAGCATGAAGATATGGAAGCAAGGGTAGTTGGGGTGGGGTGAACAGATGGATGACTTCAGGCTCTACTATGCCCACCTCAGCCCCAAGCACGGCCTTCACACAACACCTTGGCAGGTGCCCAGTCAGCATGGAGGTGGGTGCACAGTTATCACTGGCAGAATCCTGATGGCCTACAGAACATGACGTCATGCCAAATGATCTACACAACTCATGATTCTGTTTGTTTTGTAAAAACTTACACATTGGGGATTGAAGTCAAAATTAGAAACAAAAAAATCTCATGCACCACCTCAAGCAGAGACCTGCCACAGCCATGTTAGATTGGTGGCCTGCTTTCCTGCACCCCTGATCCTTTGTCATCTTGTTGTTTCCTGTGTGTTTTTCACAAATGAATCTGGGCCACACCCTCCACATCCGTATGAATTTGGAGTTTAAAACTCTCTTTGGCTATTCGACAAGCATTTTAAATAATTTCCATATAGTTGTACAGCTACTAAGGAGTGACAAGTGTTAAAATGCACAGTAGTGAACCTCCACAGTTGACCACTTCCTTAAGTTAACCTACTTTTCATAGACTAGAGGAACACCACATGTACGGATCAGTACAGTAGGCCTAGTTCTGTATTGATCACCTCCGTATATTGACCAGTTCATTACACAGTCCCTTGAGTGATCACCTTACGGAGGTTCTACTGTATTTTTCTCTCCTTCATTTTGTACAGCAAAAAGACTTCCTATAAGAAACAGGATGTGTTCAGGAATGAAGGACATGTAAAGCTATTTCCGAGGCAACATGCATTCAGAGACACACTAAGGAAGTCAGTGACAGAATCAGTCTGCCTCTATGGGCAGAGTATTTGATCACCAATGCTATTGAACATTGCCTGGGTACAGTGATCATCAGGAGCACAGTGACTTGGGGACACTCTTATTACTGTTCTGCAACATCCATACACAGTAATGTTGCCTATAAGGGTAAAGGATCATTCTATCCACCCTCCTTGGGTTGTTTGAGATGCCATCCATTACTTATGAAAGAGACTGCTGCCTTTTAAAAGGTTATATATAGTATCTGAAATCCATTATATATAGTATCTTTAATCCATTAAAGATTAGTGAATTTCATGTTGTCAAATTTCATTGTGTCAAATGATAATGATGCCATCAAAAGCAGGCTAGAATTCAGATAAAACTACAGGGAAGCTATAAACAGCTTGTCTTTCTGATTTATGGGGAAAGTGATTCAGTTTACCAAACATAAATATAAAATAGTGTTTTGTTGTATGATTAAGCCTTGGAGATAGAGAAGGAGAAATGTACAAGAAGCATTTATTGATAACCTTGTGCATTCATTGATCCACTCAACAAATATTTATTGAGCCCTTGCTATGTGCTAGGCACTACTCCATAGCCTGAGGACCCAAAGGTGAGTGAGCTGCACCCCTGCCCTCATGGAGCTCACAGTCAAGTTAAGCAGACTGTCAAACAGCTTTTGGTACAGCAAGGACCTGGGCAATGACAGAGTCAAGATGCTGGAGGAGTACATGGAAGATATGTGTACCCCAAACTGGTGGTCAAGGAAGGCTCCCCTGAAAAGTTGGTACCTGGATTACATGTTGAATTAAAGATGCAATAAAGAAATGGGCTGAGCTACCAGACTTTCCATGAGCCACCTAAATTTAATACTTTAAAAAGTTTGCCAGTGATAGTGCACGTCTTAAAAAGTAGCATCTAAGATTTTCTTACTGAAATGTCAGTAGTTAAACATTGCCATTTTTGTCCATTTTGCCATCATTACTAACCAAATGTATGTTCATTACGATGAAAAAAAATCTATAAAAGGAAACATGTTTATAACAGATTATAAAATATAAAGGAACATAAAAGGACATGTTCACAGTTTAGCTGGTGTGTTTTCTTTCACGTACCATGAAACAGATGGTACTCAAGAAGTTAGAAAACAGAAGGATGACCAAGGAAGTGGCTGAGTTTGCAAGAGGAACTGACAGAGGACAAGGAAGAAGAGGAGGAAGAGGAAGTAAAGCAGCAGAGAAGATTCCCAGCCTGCAGAAACGTTCTGAGAAGACCAGATTGCACAGAGCCAGTGTCCTCAAGGGAGGACATTTCACGAGATAGGCCATTTCCATTGTCTTTCCAATATATCGTTCTTTAAGCTTAAAGTTGACACAGCAAACTCAGGTGACCAAAGCCTCAGGAACACTCCTTACTTGGATTTTTCCTACTTAGTCTTATGGTGTGCCTTCTCACACCATGCAAATTCAGGGCCAGACAGTCATACTTCAGCGACAAGTCCTCTTCCTTCACATCCGCTATCCTTAACACCATGTTTAGACAAGTCATCTCATTGCTGGAACTAAGAAGGAAACTTGTTATTTGGAATGCTTGCTTTGCAGGTGCAAATTGTGTGGAAGGAAGGAGACCTTTTCTCTTTCATATACAAATACCTTTCGTTCTGTCCCTCCTCCTCTTGAATTCTTGCTTCACCAAAGTCCTTAACTTTGCTTCCATTAAGCTGCCAAAGGACAACAGCCAAGAACTGAGCGCCCGTCCCAAAGCAAGCAGAGCAAGTTATGTTCACTGTTTCTCCTGGATGAAAAGTAAAGAAATTCACCAGTACCGTTAAATTCAGAGAGTAGTATTTAATTTCATTTAATGTGCAGAAACGTTCAGCAAAAACTTGGTGCATGCCTCGCACTGATTTCCCGCCCTCATTTCCAGCACCTTCGTCTCTCTATGCCCTTTCTGTGCCCTCCCTTGGCTGCTTCCCCTGTCTCTCTATCATCATTTCACTTAGTTAGGTTTGAAGCTCAGCCCCCATGACTCTCTGACCCATGGGGGAAAGTCACTCTGGCAAATGACTCAGGCTTCACAGACCCCACATTGTAATGTAGGATTGTCCTTTTTACTTGAAATTGATGGGGGTTTTCTGACTGCTCTCTTCCACACCTTTCTTCTCCTCTCTATTTTCTTCATCTTTCACAAGCTCTAGTCTTAGAGGCAGAATATATTTTACCTAGCCCAGCTACCATCCTCCAGAAAGATCTCTCCAGCTCTCCATCCCATAGAAGAAGAGGACAAAATGAAATGCACGCATGAATTATAAATTGCACGTAAGTGCTGCATTTCACTATGCCCAGGGTTTCTAGTATTAGCCAGTAGTTGTGGGCAGATGCTTCCATAGTTGTCTCCTCACTTAATCTTCAAGGTGCCTTATGGAAATTACCAGCCCCTGCTAAGGAAATTCAGACCAGGGAACATAGGAAGGATTTTTCAGGTAATATTTAAACCATTCTCCATTAAAGGTTTCTCACCAATTTCTACTTCCTTTGTTTCATTGTATGGAGGAGCTCTAATAACTGGAAACAAAGAAAAGGCTCGATCATCTAACAGAAAAAAAAAGAATATAAATATTAGGATAGTATTGGATGGTCATCAATGTAAAGCTTGTATATTTATATTTCTATCCTTTTTCATAGCAACATTTCTCAAATTCTTCTAATAATCCATGGAAACAAATACACACACACAAATGACACAAAAATATTTAAATAAAATTTTCTCACTACCTACTCTCTAATCTCTTCTGTATCAACTAAGACAAATGCTCATCCAACCCATTATACTAATTGTATGACCTAGTAATTATTAGATGACCCCAATTCTACAGAATAAGCATAAAGGTACAGAAAAAATTTAAAAAGATCCATGAGATGATAAATGCGTGAGTCCATACTCCTCAAAGTTCTGCACCAAAGTGGTCCCTCTTCAGTAAAAGAAGTCACTTCATTTTAAGGAATTCTAATTCCTGTGGCCACTGAGTCCAGAACAGAGAAGGGGATGTCTTTTAAAGCACTGTTGCAATCTTCCACCCTTAACTTCTCATTTATCTCAGACAGTATGAATAAGGGGGTGGTGGGGGGACGACACCTTGATGTTAAATAGTGAAAGGTACTACTAGTAGGAATATAGTCTAGTGATGTTGACAGCAGGCAAGCACTGAAAAACTCCAAACAAAAAATTTTTCACCAAAATTGCTTTGGCCTAGAGGAACTTCTATATGTAAAGTTGCTACTTCATCTCCATCTATAGATCAAGCTGTGTAGATTTCACAAACTATGATTGAGAAGCCTTTCTCCTAAGCAATCTTTAATAAAATTTAAAATAAATTTGGAAAATACAATTTAGAATGGAGCAAACTACTTGGTCATTGATGACGTAGAAAGCGATGTAAGCCAGGATTCAAAACTACTCAACAATATTTATATACGCCATTGTACCCCATTAGAAAGTTTCCCATTAAACATTTAGTCCAGTGAGTTATATTAAAGATTGAATTCTTTTTCTTTAATTTTTAGAGTCTCTGAGACCAAATTAGGAAAAAGAAAGTGTCTCTTTCTCTTGAATGACTTACTTTGCCATTCAAAAATAAAAATTATGTTAGCATCCAGATTGCTTTGTCTTTCAAAAATTAAGTCAAAAAAGAAAGAATAGATATGGCTTTGGATTGATAGTGTAATTTCCTCCTTAAATTTATGTTTTTTATTCATAGCAGCTGTACTATTTTATTTTATTCATTTATTTTTTTAATGAAATCATAGCTGAATACATTAATGCATTTATGGGGTACAATGTGCTGCTTTTATATACAATTTGGAATGCTTACATCAAACTGGTTAACATAGCCTTTACTTCACTTTCTTAATTATTGTGTTAAGACATTTATACTCTATACATAATAGATTTGCCATGTACCCTTACAAAATGCACCATAGGTGTGGTGCTGCCAATTACCCTCCCTCCACCCATCCTTTTCTCTCCCTTTCCCTCCCCCTCCTCTTGCCCCCTTCATCTTGGGCTGTAGTTGTATTATATCTTTCATATGGAAGTGTGGGTGATTATATATATATTACTTTCATAGTAGAACTAAGAACATTGGATACTTTTTCTTTCATCCTTGAGATACTTTTCTAAGAAGAATATGTTCCAGCTCATCCATGTAAACATAAAAGAGGTAAAGTCTCCATCTTTTTTAAGGCTGCATAATATTCCATGGTGTACATATACCACAATTTATTAATCCATTCATGGGTCAATGGGAACTTGGGCTTCTTCCATGACTTGGCAATTATGAACTGGGCTGCAATAAACATTCTGGTGCAAATATATTTGTTATAATTCCTCTAGTAAGTATATATCCAGAAGACCAAAAGTTCTCCTTAAATTTCTTATGCCTCAGTAGTGCATTCAGAAAATCCCTTTGCATTATAGGAGAGAACATGCAAGGGAAGATGGAGCAGGAGGGAATACAGGGAAGAGATGAAGGGCAAAACTCAA
Organism: Perodicticus potto; assembly: GCA_963574655.1. NCBI lineage: Eukaryota > Metazoa > Chordata > Mammalia > Primates > Lorisidae > Perodicticus > Perodicticus potto. The sequence continues at coordinate 8,809 of CAUYRH010052786.1, forward strand.
CCAGAGGGCACAATTTGTTCCACTTTGTCTTTTTTCAAACATTTTCCTTTGTTACAGTCAGTAGCTTACCTTGAACTCTGAGTGACCTGGTTGCTGACACCCTGTAATTGACACCATTTTCATTGTGGGTAAATTTACATGTGTAATCACCAGCATCCTCACTCTTGACCTTGTCAATGACCAAAAATGACCTGTATGACTTGTACCTTAATCCTTGAAGAGCTTGACAATTCTGAAATAAGAAAATCCATTCCCCAATCAATAATGCTTCCCTTGTATCTAATTGCATGAGTTTCATCTACCCATCCCTCACCCCAACACATATATTTCCTTTTACCTTGAACCACTCAAGAGGTGCTGTCCAATTGTAGAGGTCAATTGTAGGACAATATATTTTGGAATTTTTTTCTGATCCAGATACTGTGGAATATATCAAATAATCTGGAATGTTGCAATCTGGTTGTTTTTTATAAATGGTAACATTCACATATCTAGTCTTATTGACGGTGGGGCTATTGAAATAAGTCAGACAATTAAAAAGAATCACTTAGCATTGTGCAATAACTTAATCCAACTGTAGCCTTTACTTAGTATTGCTTATTTCTTAAAACAATTACTATATAGTGGCTATTTTTATTTAAAAATTATTGTTAAAATATAGAGTTTCAAATACTGTTTTATTGCCCTTACGATAAAACATAATCCCTGTAGTAGCCCTAAGAAAGTCTCCTCCACTATTTCTTCATACACCACATCACTGCACCTGTTGTAATGCCACGATCTCATTATAATAAAGGTAGTTACTATTTAATGAGAGTTTACTATGGACTAGTCATTATGATGAGCACTTTTCACACATTCACTCATTTTATTCTCACAATATGCTATTTTTTTTAAACAGTCTGCCTTTGTTGTCCAGGCTTGAGTACAATGTTGTGATCATAGTTCACTTGTAGCCCCAAATTCCTGGGCTCAAGTGATCTTCCTGCCTCAGCCTCCCAAGTAGCTTCCAGGAGCAGGCCACCATTTCCGGCCACAATAGTACTTGAGGTGAATTATATTACTACATTACTACCATATATATATGGTAGTAATATATATATGGTAATATATATTACCATATCTGTAATATACCATATTACCTTATCTGTAATATATATATAAGGCAACTTATAGATAAGGCAACTGAATGGTGGAGAAGTAACTTGCCAGCATCACACAGTTAACTGGTGGCAGAGCATGAATTTGAAACTGACACTTGTCTAGGCTCAGAACCCAGGCACTTAAATTACATATCCTACCTTTTGATGTAGTTCATCTGACATTTTGAGCCAAATATGAGTACAACATCAAAACATATAACAGTTTATATCTAGAGTGAGCAATTTGTAGGTATGCAATCTCATGTGACCTTCTGTAGCTTAGGTCTAAGCCATCAGCAACCACCCTTTTTCACCCACAGAGGTTCCTGTAATGCTGAAAAACTATGTTACTAGGTTTTCTGTGGTTTGTTCTTAATTCCAGCCAAGAGTGAGAAATTGATCTCAGTTTCTTTGGTCATTAGGAAAGCTAAGCCTTTCTCTAATGAGGCTACGAGTTAATTCCTGCAATTACAAATCCACATACTTAGCTCATAAGCACCTGAACCCCAATCTGAAGACATTCCCAGCAGTAGTCTTTTATTAGGATCACTTTATAAATTCCAGCTCTTCCAGAAAAGACAAGGGAAGGAATAAAAGTGAGGATATCTCAAACCATCAGCTTGAAAAAAAGAGAGAAAGAGAGAAAGAGATAGAGGCTCAAAGACTGTGGTGGCTTTCTGGATCCTACCTTCTGATGATGCAGGTATAAATACCAGAATCATCCACTTTGGCTGGTAGAAACTTCAGATTTCTGCCTGAGGCAAATACACGACTTCTTTCATGAGTGGGGATACTTTTGTTTGTTTTTGAGTAATACCAATCCACAGGGTAATGAGCTCCTTTTTGTTTAGGACATCTCACAATTAAAGCCTCATTTTCCAGACCCCCAGATAGATTATCTACAAATAAAAAATATTAATATAGACTTGAAATGACCATTTGAAAAGATCATAATTTCTGTATTCTTAGTCTTTCCTTCTAGCATAAAACTTAGAAATGGGTCACATATGGGTTACGATACTTTTGGGAAGGATAAGTAAATGATTAAGATCTTTTAAGAAATGCTCTGCTAAGAATCACATATTAATGAATTATTTGGAGCTAAATCCCTCTTAGTGCAGCAATGGTAAAGAGGCCATGTCTATCTAAACAAATTGTATGTCAATCAACAAATGCCCACAATATCCACCAATGGGTAGGCACCCTGTTAAATTCTGACATATTTGAATAAGTCAAACTAAAATTATAGTATATTTCCTATGAAGAATTTCTTTGCTAGATTATTGATGAAGAATGATTATAGAGCAAATGATGACTTTCCCAGTTTACAATTCAACTGCAACAATTGGAAGCAAGCAGTTTAAAACAAGGCAAATGTTCTTAGAATTACTTAATTTTAAAACATCGACATTTTAGGTGAAAAGCCATACTTACTATACTTAGCTGTTGCAGCTACTATGGAATGTATGATGGCTGTTAGAATTGCCAAGATCCAAAGCTCCATTCTCTGTTTTTCAATCAAAAGCAGGAGTTGGTAACTGGTTTCTCAGTTTACTCCAGATGACTTAGTAATGTGTGGTGGTGAAAGTTGCCACTGGGCAATGGATGGTGTTCCTGAAGACTTGTAGTTGGGAAGAGTAGCCAGTGCCTCTACTGAAAAATCACAGAAAACCATTGCAACATACCTATCAGTCACAATTTTTACTTGCTCAACATTGCCTGGGATAATTAATCAATCAACATGTTTTAGTAAGTAAAAATATGTGTAACAGCAGGTTTTAGACAAGTAACATTGCATTTATTCCTATTGAAACTTTGGGTCATGCAGCCCTTACAATGATTATGCTATTTCACTGTTATTTTTCACTAGTCTTATAAGAATGTCCTGAAAGAAACTAAATTAAGAGGAAATAAAATGAGTTTCTATTTTTGAAAAAAAATTAAAACCATAAATTTCTAGTAGATCCTAGAAATTACTATAAAATAATAATATAGTAATTATTATTTTTATAAAATAAAAATATAGAAATTACTATAGAATTTACTATAGAATATAGTAATTTCTATTCTATAGTGCAGCAGCATGCACACCTACCTAACTCACAAACAGATTCACTTGCGAATAGTCAACACAAAGCAGCTAAAGTGATTGTGGAATAAAGAAAAGTGATTGGTCTAACCCCAACGCTCAAAAATTTGTCCCTATCTCAGTAGGTTCCCAAAAGGACCCCACATTTTGCAAGAATAGTTGAAGGTCTATAATAACTAAGTATTCCTCTTTTTCCTTTTAGCAAAGAATCATTTACTATATTACTTCTTACTTTAAAAAGTCAAAGAAGAGATAAAACCAACATTGAAATTTATAAGCATCAGAAGAAACATAGTAATTCTTAATATATTTCAAGAAAGCATATTTTCTCTAAACATCAAGTGTGGGTACTTTTCTCATTCTAAACTTCAGATAATGCTGCTTACCCAAACTGAAGGACAGAAGACGGCAAACTCCAAGTCAACAATGGAGCTGAGAAGAGTGTCCAGTCCTTCTAGCTCCCTTCTGATAGATGATTCATGTGGACACACTGTCTCTTTTATTTTAAAGGGAAGACACTCGAAGACATCCTGTAATTTGCCACGCCACTCATCCTGAAATTTTGTTTTTAGCCAAATCTAAAAATGCTGATGTATCATGCACTAAGAATTCTTGGCAATAGTAAATAAATATTTAGACCCAAGGGCAACATTGGATAATCCCTTTAGAGGAAGTAATCAAATCATTTCTCCTGTTTCCGTATCAGTTTCTCAAGGTGAATAATGAACAATTCTTGCTGTTTAAGGCCCTGATACTACGACACTTTGTGTTCTAAATGAGCTTTACACCTGGGCAGAGGAGTGTCTTGAGGCTGCCTATTCAGCACTTTTTGACACTCCATTCGGCAGACACTAGTGAGTTTTGGTAGCTTTCGTGAGGAGAGTTCCAAAAGCAAAGAAGAGGCAAAAACAAGGAGCAGTCAGCAGTACTTCAAGGGGTTTGGAAATGCTGTCTATGCTCCAGAATGTGACTCAGTCTCATTCCCGAATCGGTTCCCGCCACAAACTTAATTAAGTTCCAGCAGGGCTCTCAGGTTGGAGTTAAAAAGAAAAGAAAAAAGGAAGTTTTTCTAAACAGCTCAAGGAAGTTCAGGGACATGGAAGGAGGCTGTGACTGTAAAGTTCACCTCCAGGGTACTGACAAAGAAAACCCTAACCCTCAGGTCTTGGGCTCTCGTAAAGCAAATATTAATAATGAAATTAGATTTTAGATTTTAGCCACACATAGTGTTATAATCTTATTATGAGTACACTCAACTTATTTTTAAAAGTCATCACTTCTCAGAAAGATTAAGAGACTAATTCCAGACCAGTTCACTAACGTAATAATAAAGGTTAACCTTTCTCTTGAACTTTCTCTATGCCAGATGCAGTTCTGAGTGACTTATGGTATTAATTTCTCCATTCTCAATGGGGAGGGTACAACAATTATTATTTGCTCTTTACAGACAAGGAAACTGAGGCACAGAGAGGTTAAGCAATTTTTCCAAGTCACATAACGCTAAGAGGTGGAGTCAGAATTTGAACCCAAGCAGGCTATCTCTGCAGATGAGACCACCCACTGACTCGTACCACCTGCTGACACTGTGGAAGGCTCAGAAAGGGGAGTTCTGGGTACATTTTTGTTGTTTGTTTTTTGCTTTTTTTTTGAGCCAGTTTACTATAGTATCTTTGTTCCCTATGGTAACTGAATTGACTGAAGGAATGACCATGAGATGTTAGTGTAAATTCAAGAAATGAAGTCTGCTGGTTGTTAATCTTGACCTACTTGTAGGGGCTCTTAACATCAAGATTATGCTATGAGTTTGGCATGAAATCTCAAGAGTTTAGGAGCCAGCAACTTTGGAGTGCTGCTGGGATTTGGTAAGCATCAGATAAGGATATGTTCAATGAAATAATACAAACTTGGATTGTTTTATATTTTACATCCTAAAATATCTTTTTAAAACATTTTTTAAGTTTGGGATGGCCGGTGCAGTGACTCATGTCTGTCATCTCAGCATTCTGGTAGGTAGAGGTGGGAGGATCACTAGAGGTCAAAATTTCAAGATCAGCCCAGGCAATAGAGTGAAACGTCGTCTCTACAAAAATATTTTAAAAATTAGATTGACATGATAGTTCTTACCTGTAGTTCCAGCTACTTGGGAAGCTGAGGCAGGAGGATCACTTGAGCCCAGGAGGTTAAGGCTGTAGTGAGCTATGATAATGCCACTGTACTGTAGCCGGGGCAACACAGTGAGACCCTGTCTTAAGACCAAACAAACAAAAAGCGTGGGCATTTATTCCTTAAACTAGGCTACATGTGCATAGGTGTCTTAGTCTTAAAGTTTCAGTCAGAATGTTAACATCCTAATCAGGAAATTTTGCATAAACATTTCATAAAGTTTAACTATTGCTGTAAAATAATTCAATATTCATTCTGTAACTAAATCCTTTTGTTGGAAGTACAATAATGTGTGGTACTTTTCAACATCACTCATATTTTACAGATTAAAAAAAAAAAACAAGAATAAGACTGGCTAAATAATTTAACCAAGCTCACCCAGTTGTGGCTGGGGGTTGAAACCAAACTTGTTGTACCTCAAAGCCAAACTTTTTTTTTTCTTTCCTTAATGTCTACTATAAAAGAGAGAAATTGTAATGGGAAAGCTTTCCTTTTTATAATTGGAACTGGGTTACTAGTCTAACTTCTTTTAAAAGAGCTAAATCATTTTGACTTCTAACTATTGTGACACCATCAAACACAGAATATAATAGTTTGTAGTAACTTAAGGTGAAAAAAGGCAAGAGCTTCTAAATAATAAATAAAGCAAGAGATTTTAATCAGCTATGAATTTCCACCAACCTAATCAGAAATCTTCCAGTGTCAGCTTGTTTCTTTGGCAAACACTCTCTTTTTAAGACTTCTCATAACTACTCTTCATTCAAATTCATCTAGTAGAATCCAACTTAATTTAACCATTTTTCCTTGATTTGGAGTTACAGTTTTAAAAATGTACTCATACTTATTTATAATATACTTCTCTGACATTTCCATTCAAACAAACAAACAAACAACAAAAAAAAACCCCTTCTGTTTCAAGAGTTATTCTAAACAGCTAGCTGCTTGCACATATTTCCTAACTTGGACTTGGCCAATGTCATGACTAAATTGCAGATATAAATGTCTTAATATGTTCCAGAGATGAACACATGTGACCCAGTCTTATTGTAAACCCTTGTGAAAGACCAGGAAATTTTCATCACATTAAACTTGTATGAATTTCAGGGAGTTAGGCTCTCATTCAGTAATTCTCACAATAAATAGGGGAGCAGAAGTTTTTCCCCTTCATTTCATTAGAGAGGCTCCCAGGTGTCATTTTTCTTCTGTTTTTTTTTTTTAATTATTATTTGATTGTTTCTTTGTTTTTTTCCCTTGATGACAATGTTTGCAGGGCCTGCTGTGGATGGGGCCAACCTTATAAGGTACTGGATGGTCTGGTCTGGGCATCCTTTGAACACACGAGCCCACCCAGCTCCATTAACTGTGTCACCTGGGCAAAGTACTTGTCTCTGGGATTCTTCTTTCCCATGCTCTAAACTCTGGGGCTGCTCAAGGCTCTGTTCCTTCCCACCTCACCCAGTTCTCCCTTCCAGAAAGCAGAAGCTGCTATATTTTCAGTGGCCACTAAGACTAACCAAGACTTCATATCCCCAGAATGGAGCTCCTGATCTCCTGCAGCCCCTACCTCCCCACCCCTGAGAAAAGCCTGCATCTCCCATCATGGTCTTATCTCAGTGACACCAACTCCATCCTGACTGTTGGCTCAGACCAAGACTCCCCATGTTTGATGGACTCTTCTCTTGCCCACATATATATCTGAGCTATCATCCATCAGGACCATCTATGGGTTTCACCTTTAAAGGATATTCTACTTATAATTACTTCTCACCTTCACAGCCACTGTCCTCATCCAAGCCACCATTGCCTATCACTTGAATTTTAACAATAGCTTCTAATTTGCTATCCCTATGTATACCTGTGTCTTTCTTTAATCTATTCCTGAAGATGCTTCAGAGATTCTTTTAAAACCTAGGTCGACACAAGCAGGCCCTCAAGTGTCTTTCCAATTTTCCCAGTGTAAGGAAAAGCCTATCCCCTTCCAGGAGTTGTGGGGGCTCAGCAATAGGATGCCACCCACTACCTCTGTCCAACCTGTGTGCTCCTTGCTGTTCCTCCTGCCTACTTGGCTTCTTCCAGTTCCCCACAGGGCTAACTCGCCTCATCCACAGTGGTGCTCAGACTCTATCTTTACAACGAGACTTAACCTGACTTCTCAATTGTCTTTTTCTGCTTCTGATTTTTAAAAATTGAGGTGAAATTCATACAAATTTAATCAGTTTAAATGCACAGTTCATTGGCATTTGGCATATTCACAATGTGGTACAACCACCACTTTTATCTAGATCCAGAACATCTTCAGCATCCCTAAATGGTAACCCTGTGCCCATTAGCAGTCAAACCCCCTTCCCCTCTCCCCAAGTCCCTGGAAACCACTAATTTGCTTTCTGTCTCTATACGTCTGCCCATTCTGAGTAATTCATAGGTGAGGACTCACACAATAAGTACCCCTATATGACTGGCTTCTTTCACCCACCATAATGTTTCCAAGTTTCATTCACGTTGTAGCATACGTCAGCACTTCATCTCTTCAGACAATTGAAGGACAGTCCACTGTGTGTATACATACTTTGCTTATCCACTCATCCTTTAATGGACATTTGAGATCCTTCTGGCTTTTGACTATTTTGAAAGATGTTGCTATAAACAGCACTGGAGCCCCTGACCAATCAAGTTGAAATGGCAAAGTCTCTTCTTCCATTCTCTAACTGCTTGTCCTGAGCTCATCTTTTTCTAAGGCATTCATCTCTGTCCAAAGTTCCACTGATGCATTGTGTTTATTATTTATTTTCTGTTTTTCCCAAGGGAATATGAGCTCCAGAAGGCAAGATACTTTTGTTTTTTGGTTTTATTCACTGATGTATATAGCTCAGGTGCCTAGAATAGGGCCCAGAACAAAGTAGATGATCAAATATGTTTTTAGAATGAACCAGTACAACTGTATAGGGGGTAAAGTTCAGGGTATGATAAATAAAGTCTTGATATAGGGATTTGAACAAGAGCAGTGTTATCTTCTACCACGTTCTTACTCTCTCCCTTGAATCTCTCTCTTTTTTTTTTTTTTCTTTTATCCCATGGTTTAAGGTGAGACCTGAGTCACTGCTGGAAGGTCCCATGGGAACTTCTGAGCCAAGAAAAAAATGAATACAGAGTGAACCAGAAGAAGAGACGGGAAAAGGAAGAGTGGTCATGTGAAAAATAGCCACGGTTTTAACTGTTTGCATATGTGAAATCACTAAACCATAACAAATAGTCATCTAAGACTAACAGTTGAGATCATCGTATAAATTTCCATATACAATTCCACAGAAACTATTTCTGTGATTATTATCTGTTCACCTTTATTTAGCTCATGTACATCTTCTTTTCTGTTGAGGTCAGAGTGGAATTATTTTCCCAGCATCTGAATCAGCTTCTACAGTTTCTATGGAATTCTGAAATTTACATGGAAAATTACTGAGAATACCTAAAACATGGTTAAAGAGTAAGAACAAAGTTCTGACACAACCTGACTTTACGATTTAATATAAAGCTGCAATAGTGAAAACAGTGAGATACTGATGTAAAGACAGATACATTGATAAAAGGCTTAGAAGACAGAGTCCAGAAACAGGCTCAAATGCATATAATAAACTGACATTTATTGAAAACATCAACATAAGTCTACGGCAAAACATAATATTTTCAACACATAAGGATGGAAAAACTGGCTATCTATAAGAAAAAAACTCTAACATTTTATTTAAAGATAAAAATCAATCATACTACATAGTAGAAATTCTTCAATACTAAATAGGAAAAGTATTTTGGAAAAATAACCATAGCTTGAACTTTATTAAAATCAAGAACTTGTCTTCCTTAAAGGACATCATTAAAATTTGAATAGGCCAAGTCACACACTCAGAAAAAATACTCACAATTTGTATATCAGATGAAAGACTTATATCTATAATTCATAAATAATTCTTACAAGGCAATATGAAAAAAATTAAGTAGCCCAATTAAAAATATGAGAAAAAGACTAGACCTGAGCATTCATGAAAAAAAGAAATTAATGGCAAATAAACACATGAAAAGGATTCTCAAAGTTATTAGGTATTAGAGATATAAAAATAATTAAAAACGCAATGAGATTCTACTTTTCTATATTCATAGAAAAGAACGTTCCTCAAAGATAAAAAAGGAACTTCTGATTCCCAAAATTCAAATGAATTCCATAAACATACTGAATAGAAGAAGCCAATTTTAAAAGCGTGGGCACTATGCGATCCCATTTATACAATGTTCCCTAAGTGCAAAAACAGTGAGTGATTACCTGGGATGCAAGATGAGGACGGTCTATTAACTGTAAAGAAATGTATGGAAGGAGATGAAATGTACCTTAAATGAGATGATGGTTTCATATGTGCTATGGTTAGGATGTTTGTACCCTCGTGTTAAAATTTGACCCTCAATTTTGGAAGTAGGGCTTAAGGGGAGGTTTAGATCATGGAGGGGAGATTCCTCATGAATAGATTAATGCCCTTGGTGAAGGCTGGGTGAGTTTTCACTCTGTTAGTTCCCATAAAAACTGGTTGTTAAAAAAGGACCTGTCACCTCCCCAACCCTGTCTTGTTTCCTCTCTCATGCGATCTTTGCACTGGCTAACTCCAATTCACCTTCTGCCATAAGTGGAAGCAGCTAGAGGCCTTCACCAGATGTAGATTTCCAGTTCTAAACTTTCTAGCCATCAGAATCCTAAGCTAAATAAATCTTTGAAATAATTATCCAGCCTCAGGTATTCCTTTATAGCAACACAAAAAAGATTAAGACAACAGAGCATATATTTGTCAAAACTTATTGAAATTTACACTTACAAAAACATGCATTTTAGTGTATGTAGATTATCCATGACTAAGATAAACAGAACGAAAAGTTAAATAGTATCTACTCTGACTCAATAATTCCACTCTTAGTATTTACCCAAGAGAATTAAAAACACGTGTCCATGAACACTTACATAACATAATGTTTACATATGCATAATACCAAAAGTGAAAACAATCCACATGTGATCAAAGGGAGAATGGATGTTTATTTTTGAATGAAAACTCTTCAGCAATAAAAAGGAAGGAACTACTGATGCAACCACAGGATGAATCTCAAAAGCAGCATGTGCTATAACTTTGAGCTTGTTTCAAAACAAAAAATAATAAAGCCCTGTACCCCTAAAACTACGCTAAACAAAAGAAACCAAACACAGAAGAGTACGAATTTTACTTATTTAAAGCTTAACAATAGGCAAATTACAATTTATCTTGATGGAAACCACAAAGTATGTGGAAATATGACTGGAGGGGTGTAGGACAACTTTCTGGGAAGAAGTGCCTTCTGGACTGTGGTGATTACTTGATGGGTACAATAATCAAATCTCATTTGAGCATTTGGGATTGGCATTTTTAATTGAATGTTAGTTATTTCTCAATAAAAAGGAGAGAATAAGAAAATAATAGACTGTCATGCTTTTCCAGTCGTGTACCAGGAAGAGCACGGTACTGAAGTCCAGAGACCCAGATTCATTTCTGGGATCTGTCGTGCTGTGATAAATCCTCACTGGAGTCCCTGCCAATATTTTATCATCAAGGCCCTCATAATAAATTATCTATAGAGGAAATTCTTGATTCTTTTTCAGAAATTACTCTAAGACAAGTTGTTCTGTAAATAGTTCTGGAATCTTATCATTTTTCCTGGAAAAATGTTAAGTTTTCCCTCCAAATTTATTTCCATTTTTCCACTTCAGATTAAGGGCAACCAGCCAAGTTTACTTCCAGTTTCCTGGCTAGAGGCAAAGATCTTGTTTAAAATATTTAACAGGAGCAACACAGCAGCACTTATCAGCCTAAACACTCCATAAAAGTGTGGTAAGCAACGCTTCACTTTTGGGTGAAGTTTCCCCCAAAAGAAGGCATTCTGACACAAGAACGCGATGTAGAAATTCTGCCTGGATTTCCAACCTGCTGTCCTATGAAATTCAGACTGAAGTCTGCAGCACCAAATCTTACCTGAATTTCCAATCTACCATCTTGCTTTATGAATTTCAGATTCTGAGTCCTCACAATTGCATGACTCAGTTCTTTAAATGGATCTATCCCCAGGTAGAGAGAAGGATCGATAGATAATACAGAGAGGTGGACAGACAGATAGATAATCTCTTATTGGATCTATTTCTCTTGAGACCTCTGACCAGTATAGCAAGTATCAATGACTAGACTAATCAGACTGGAATTGTTCGACTTTAGACTATTGCAAAGTAACTATGGTGAACCACACACTAATCTTTTACTTTGAGCACTTAAAAGTGATTTAATGGTCTTAATTTCTTTAATTTTCTTCTTAATATCCATAGACCTTTTCTTCATTGAAAAACAGAGATTTTTTTTTTTTTTGCTATGTATTGCTGGTATTTCTGGAAAATAGACTCACTTGTGCTTTTTATAATTTCCTTTGCTTGGAAGATGCTAAGAGAGGTTATATTTGCGATTCCTCAGTGATTGAACTGGTTTGAGAGTGAAACTGGGTGTTTCATCGCCACCATGCTTCCTCCAGTTAATTCACATTTAAATCCTTAAGTACAGAGGAGTTAAATTATTATTCCTATCAGAAAGAATGAGAAGGACCTGTAGCAGTGGCTATTGACTCATCAGTAGTAGGGATGAGTATCCTAACATTGAGTACAGTTGTACACACTAACTGTACATCACCCGCACTTGTAAGAGCAAAAAGCTGAACCCACACAATCAATCACTGATTCAGATACTGGAGATACAAAACAGAACAAAGTGGGTGTGGGTGGGGGGAGGGCACCTGCCCTTTAGAAATTTGTGTACTAGAGGAGAGGGACACTAATAACAAAAATAAATAAAAAATATTTCTAAAACATTATAAATGACACATTTAAAGAAAAAATTAAAGGAAAGGAAGGAACTCAGGAGAGTTGGAGGAATCCAATTTTAGGCTAGATGACCTTGGGAGGCCACCTAGGAAGATGACTTTCCTTTTTTTTAAAGGTGCTTACATAGTTTGTTTTAATGTAATTTCAGACACAGTGTAAACATACATTAAAGAGACTGTGGCAATTTAGATTAGGGATAACAGGAGGCTATTTACATGACGGAATACATATGTGTGTATATTACATACAAAGTACAGATAGATACAGAAATACTACAAAATAAACAAAAAATTCAACATGATAATTTACTGACAATCATTTTCATGTTTATTAATTTGTCATGTTAATGGCTGCAAAGCTCCTAGAACTGAAATATAATATCTGAATATCCAACTTTTATGTAAACTACAGTACCTCAAATTTTAACAGCATATAAATAGGATTCTGAATTAAAAACCAGGCATATTCCCTGCCAAACAGTATTTGTAAAGGTTTCAGTCCAGAGTTCACGGACTCTTGAAATCCCAGCCTTCAGTGTATGGTGATACATTGGATTTTAAGCATAAATCCCATGTATTCTTAAAACAATTCTAATGGATATCATTTTCTGCAAAAAGGAGGCAGTTGAAGATTAAAACTCCAAACATGCTAACATATATAGAATGCACACTTTCAGTCTAACAGAATGAGCTGATTCAAGAGAAATACGAGTTGTTCTTAAACCTGGAGCGTGAAGTCCATGGCAAGCACTCTCCAGAGACGGCAGATGGCACGAGAAAATGTGGCCGTCTTGGCACCTTTAGCCCCCACCCCTAATAAGTAAATTCCAAGGAGAGAAGAGATGCCCCACTGGGCTCCCCCAAACTAGGCAATAGCTTCTAAACATTGTCTAACACACACACATCGGGTTTTTGCCAATGGCTTACTGTGAGTGCTAGTAACATTCTTATTTAAGATGCTTTATTTAAAACATTGAGTGAAGCTGCCCTAAAAAAATGAAAAATCCAATTTATTGACCTGACCCTCTAAAAGCCCATGTCATTCATAAGCCTAAGCTCAACCCAGGCTATTTCCAAGTGGACCCTGAACATTTTGAAGCAAGGAGATAGCGCTGACAATGCATGGGTACAATGAACGTGTTCGGGGAAATTGAGATGAGCTGATGAATTCCTGTGAATCAACAGGAGACAGGCAGGACACAGTATTCAGAAAAGCTACCTTTATTTGGTCAAAGTGTTTTGATTTTGGAAGGAAACAAGAAAGGGTGAGAGGCAAAACTAAATAGTAAATTTCTACCCTGAGGGAGAAATCTTTAATCAAGAGAAAAATAACTTCAGGACAATAGTCAGAAAACAAAACAAAACAAGACAGAAAACACTCCGTAGTTTTTTTCTTTACCAGGAGATGTGATTTCAGGGTCCGATCCATTGTGTCAGTTCCCTGTGCTTGTAACATGCATAAGCATCGCCAGGCTACTGGGTGGGTGGGGGGCCTCGCATTTGGTGGGTTTTTCAGGGATGGTGGAGGAAAAACAAAAAGGTTCCTTACAGCCCCAAACTGTCTAAGTCTCTGAAGAGGAAAAATAAAGAATAAAGATGCTTATGACTTTTATTCTTATTCTATGAATATTAGCTTTATCATGGCATGTCTTCTCACAATCCCCTATGTTGTGAGAAAAACAAATTTCTGATTATAATCCTGCTCCCCTTCGCATTCCCAGCCCTATTCCTCAGGTCTGTCTGCCCCGAACAGGGGCATCCTTCACGTGGGTTCAGTCTATAAGAGTGCCTCAGAGCTTGGCCTCAGACAACTTCAATTCGTAAAATTACCCCCAATTGGCTGCCTTCATTAGCATTTTGAACCCCAGCTTGATTTATACTTTATTGACTGAAGTCAGAGGCAATTTAGGAACAGCTTTTTTTCCTTTGGGTTTATGATACATTTGTAATTCACAGCTGTTACCATGACTTCAAATCAGTAATAGACACAGCCCAGGTAAAAGGGGCAGGCAGTGTGAATGCCCAGTTACAGAAGCATGCCCTGTGTGTCTGAGGGGACACAGGGAGGCCATGTGGCCAGAGGCGGGAGAGAAACATTAGAGAAGAGAGAGCAGGTCAGAGGGGCATAGAGACCAGATCACCTGAGTTGTCCTAGACACTTTGGCTTTCATTCAGGTTGGTGGAAACTGCTGGAGGCTTTTGAGCTAAGGAACATGACCTCTAAACATGGCACAGGTTTTAGAATGCTCTGGGCACTAGAAATACTACTTACAGACAGCAAGGAGTGAAGGATGGAGCGAGTTGGGAGGCTACTCTGATTATCCAGGTGAGAGACATGGTGGCTTGGACCACAGTGTGGAAGTGAAGGTGGTGAGACCTGGTTAGATGGCTGATATGTCTTGAGGGGAGAGCTAGAGGATTTCCTGATGGATAGGACATGAGAGTAGTCAAAAGGGGACTTCAAGTTTTTCAGCCTGAGAAACTGGACAAACAGGGCTGCTATTTACTGAGATGGGAAGACTGCAAGAGGAACAGGTTTTAGAGTGAGATTACATTAGTTTAGGACACAACTGGAACTGTAAAGTCATCAGTGGGATAGATATTTTCTTCTGGAATTCAGGAGAAACATTGGACTAGAATTATAAATTTGGGCTAGCTGAACATAGAGATGAAATTAAACCCATGAGACTGGATGAGATATTAAAAAAAAATGGAAGCAACTGGGTGGAGAGGGTATAATAGATTGACTTCTGATTTTTCTGTGAAATAACCCAAAGGAGAGGTAATCATCTTTCTCTAAAAGATAAGTTTGTATTTCTCTCTGTATTGATGCTGCACTGCAGAGGTGTTGAGAATCTAGCATGCAGCCACCCTGAGTCATCATCCAGGCCAGCTGCACAGTCCGCCCCACCTCACAGATGACACTGACGTGAACGCACACCAGCCAGTGCAGGGAGACTTGACTGTAGGCACAAAAGACTTTCTGTGTTTCTTTTCCGTGGGGCAAAAGAAAATAATGCTGGGTAAAAAAAAACTCACTGACATTTTATAAGATAACTTTGCTTTGAAGAACTTGTCTCTCATGTTAATGAAAAGAAAGATAACAACAGAGAGAGAAGAAAGAGAAAGGTTAAAAAAAAAAAAAAAAGGAAAGGAAAGAAAAATAGAAAACAAAGACACCAAGTGAAAGCCAGAAGCTCTAGAAAGGCAGAAATCCTGCGTTGTAGCCTGCAGAATCCCTGTAAGCACCCAGCAAGCCCCTAGTGTACTAGTTTACACTTAGCAGGCGGTGAACACATATTTGTTAATTGTTTGAGGAACACAGCCCATAAATCCACACCCACAGGAGCCTTTTTCTCCCTTCAGCAAATGGATTTAAATGTGAAGGATAATGTGTGACCATTTCCATTTTGCTGTGCCTTTCTTTCCTTTCTAACCGTTTTTCTTCTGTGACTATGCTATATAATAGTTGTTCCCATTGACAATATTTGTATTAAAAATGTTTCTATTTGGTCGTAAAGATTTGAATTGCAAATGTGAATGTATAGCTTCTGTGTTTCCAGAATACACTCTGTGGACAGTAACCTCAGATTTTAACTGACTCTTTCACTAAAAAAAAATAAAATAAAATAAACAAAAAGAAAAAGAAAACAGTTTAAGAAACATACAGAAAAAAAACAACAGTAAATTCTATTCCCAAAACACCTCTGTTCCTTTTAATAAGTGGATGTTTCTGACCATCAAGAAGATACAACTTGCTGAGTTTTCCTGAACTCATTTACTAATTTCTATTTTGTCTTAGAATCTTTTTGTTCTTTGTTTCATTTTCTTGTGTTCTTTGCCTGTTTTGTTTTCTTTGCTTGATTGTTTGTTTTGCAAATAACCTTTAAGAATTTGAACTCATTTGGGGAATATTAAATGACTTGTTTCTTTAAATTTCCATTTTGTTAACAGTTAAGATTATCATAGCATCATACTGTGGTCAATGTCACCGGTTACTACACAACTGCCAGACCTGTCTTCACCTTTCCTTAACCTATAAGAACCCTCTGTCAAAGGGCAGCGACCCCGCCTGTGTCCTTCTTCATGACCCCGCTGGCTATTCCTTTGAGCTGCTCCTCTCCCAACTACCTCAAGGTCAGTCATGGAGCCTGTTTTTTTCTCTGTCCACCCTCACTCCCCACACGAGGTCATCCATTTACCAGTTTTAAACACTGCCATTATGCTGATTAAACTCTCATGGTTCAACTTGCTGCCTAGATTTTTCCCCTGAACTTCAGACTCAGGTATGCTCCTGCCCGCTGGCCACCTCCACATGCCTGTATTCCAAATACCTCAAAATTACCCTCTTCTTCTTGCCAAAATCTGCTCTTCCGATAATCCTTCTCTTCTTGGTTGATGGCAACACCATCTTTTCTCAGCTGCACAGATCAAAATTCTTGGGGGCACCCTTACACCTCTTTCTCCAACACATCACCCCCAGCCCATCAGCAAATCCTAGTGAATCTGCTTTGCAAACATAGTGAGAACTCAACCAGGTGACCAGGTTTACATGGCCCCATCTGCCAGTCCAGACCACCACTGTCTTCCATCTACATTAAAATGCACTAGCCTTCACACAGGACTCCCCGATCTTCCCTTGCTCATTACAATCGATTTTCAGAGCAGAAGCCAATGTGATCTTTTCCTATCACTCCTCTCCTCAAACCTCCCCTTTTACCCCATGAAAGCCAAATCGCTTATAACAGACATGAAAACCCTCCAGGGTCTGTTCCCCTATCCCGAGTCTCACCCTTCTATGCCCCCCCAACTCCACGACACGTACACTTTCTTCCTTCCTCTTCCTTGAACATCCTGAGCGTAGAGCTCAGTTTGCCCCATCTCGGCTTCTCTTCCACCGGGTGTCTGTGTAACTCGCTCCCTCACCCGCTTCTAGTCTTGCCACTTCTGCAATGAGCCCACCATCCCCCTATCTTTGATCAACAAGCCCTGCACTCCCAATCCTCTTTACCCTGCTTGATTTTTTTTCCCAAGGAATTTATAACCTTCTAACACACTGAATACTAGAGTTACACGTTCTATGCATTCCCTGCTATGTTCACTTCAGAGGAAATCCTCAATAAATATATTTCAAATGGAAAAAAATGAATGAACCATCTATTGTTGAGTACACAAGAAGGTTAATGTCCTCTCCAAATGTATGCTCACCATATTGAATCCTTTTGTTTACATGAATGTCAGATTTACGAATGCTTTCATATTAGCTGGGCATGGTGGTACACACCTTGAGTTCCGGAGGCTGAGGTGGGAGGATCCCTTGAGCCCAGGAGTTGGAGACTGCAGTGGGCTATGATTGCACCACTGCACTCCAGGCTGGGAGACAAAGTGAGATCCTGTCTCAAGAAAACAAAGGAAGGAAGGGAGGAAGAAAGGAAGGGAGGGAGGTAGAGAAAAAAAATGTTTTCATTTTAAAAAGGTGGAAGTAGAAATGAGAAGTGAGTAAGGGAGTCCTTAGGTTTGACTCAGAGGCCAGAGGGTCAAACTGTCATTGGCAGATTGAGAGGAAGGAGGGCTGAAAGACAGGGGAAAAAAAGGTAGGTTTACACAGAACCTCTCATTTCTTCAAAATACTCCCTTAATAAAAACAGGAGCTAACCCCATTCCAAAGTCATTTGTTTGGTGACCATGATATAAAAATGTCTTAGTTTAAAAAATCTCAGTGCACATCGTATTTTGAAAAGATTTTTCACTTTGCATAGGGGCTAGATACCCAGAGAATTCCTCCAATATAACTTCCCTTGTGCCGGAGTGGCCCTGAGTTTCAACTCAATGCCCCATGATCACGTCCTTCTCCCTCCCCAGGCACACAGATCCTCTCTCCACTTGTCGTGCTAGCAAGGCACTGCCGGGGGCTTGAGTGGGGTGGTGTATGCAGGTGTATGCCTGGAGTTGGTGTCTATGTCCATGATGGTCTAACAAACATTTGTCAGGTGATAAGTTGGCTCAAATTCCCAGAAAACACTACTGAAAACAGAAAAAAAGAAATCAAAATGTTGATAAAGCAATTTTGAACATGATACCCCCAAATCTATCAGAGTCCTGCTCAAGAACAGAAAAAAGAAGAGGGAATTCCCAACTGAAATCTTGGTCTTCTTTATGTTCCCTGTTTCTGCAGAGTCCTGAAATCTAATGACATTTGTCTTGAATGTGGTGTCAAGACTCTGATTTTCTTTGGAGTCAAAGGTTTCTTTCTGCTCAGATGGTGAATTGAAGCCCCTTGGATGAAGTGTGGAGTTATGTCTGCTAAGCTTGCAGCATAGGGTGGGTAATATTTTCTCATTAACAAAGGAACCAGGGTAAAGAGGACGTTAGGGAAGGGCTGACCAGTCCTAGGGGCACACACCCCATCCTGGGAGCCTCAGCTGCAGTGCCCTGTGTTCAAGAAGGCAGAGGCTCCAGTGCTTAGTGGCTCCACCCTGTCTCTTCATCTCACTTGACTACAAAGCTCTTGAGAGGAAGGCACAGGGAAGTCTCGAAGAGAAGCTTAAAGAGGCTCAAAATTGGTACCCAATATCCACACTTACATCCTGCTCAAGGAAGTTGTCAAAAGTCACAAGTGTTCCTGGATAGTATCTGTGGGTGTTAAAGTTACAAGATCGTGTCTGCATCTCAGGTACATCTTAGTGGACACCATCTTTATTCTGTTTCCCTCCCCTTCCAGCCAGTGCTCAGCCACTTCTGGTTCCAGCACCTGTGCCACACACTCAGCCCATGCTTGCTGTGGGAGCCCAGGGCCCTCACCAGTAGGAGGTGGATGTGCAGGATTTGAAGCATTCATGTCTTGGCTCCATCTCTTCCTTACAACATTATCACAAGAAGGGCAGAATGTGGGGTACGAAAAGTACTTGGCTTAGGATCTGGAACACAGTGGTCTTGGTAGATGATGACTGCTGCTGCTGCTATGTTATTCCAAACGTGTCCCAGATAAGTTGGAGCTTTCCCATCTCATCCTTCCTCCGAGTCCCCTTCATCACCCCATTTCTCCATTCCCCATTATGGATGAGCCCAGGCCTCCGCCCCTATTCAGAAACCATGTGGCCTGGCTAACCTTTTTCCTCCCTCTTTCGGGGAACTAGATTCTTGGTTACTCTTGGAGTTGTGTTCCAGATCACATGGACCTTTCCCTCCACCCTGCACTAGGGTGCACACATACACTCATAAAACTCTAAGAGCTCCACGGTCAGAGGACTCCTGCATTGTATCCCACTCCCAGACTGTGTTTGCCCTTGACTATGGATGTTAGCCTGGCTCAAAGTCTCCCCAACCTAGGATGCCCTCTCCTTTGCAGCTGTCAGCCTCTGTGCTCCTGGAAAACCAACAAATATAGCAGAGTGGGCAGAGACATGCATGATTACAGGCAAATAATTTGAAGGACAGAGATAAAGAGTTCCCCTTCAGGAAAAGCAGGTGTGTAGAAAACAAAGACATCCCAGATCTGCCAGAGCTTATCTCCAAACACAGAGGCAGCAGGAGAAAAACACCTTGGGACAACATCCTCATCTAAGCAACCGATTCAAGAACAGACAGAACCCTAGGTCCTTCTGGGGATTTGGTGACATTCAAGTCAGCAAGCATAGCCACCTGTCTGCAGGGCACAGGAATAAAAATTCCCAGAACAGAAAAGGTAAAAAAAAAAAAAAAAAAAGACAATAATGGAGGTCTGTGATGATTATATACTCACTCTTGCCTAGGTACTCCACTAATCATTAGAAACCACCCTCTGAGCTTGGTGTCAGTACTAATTTGCTGGTTTTATAGCCAGGGAACTCAGGAATTAGAAAAGTTAGATGAGTTTCCTGGAGTCATGCAGCAATAATGCTAAGAGCAAGAATTTAATGTGGGTTTTCACAATTCCAGAGCTTTGTCTCAAATACTATACATGGACTAGCCAAGATGGGAGAACAAGGTTCATGGTGAGATTAGGAGGCAATGACACGTGAATAGCATGGCCTCAGGATCTGGTGGGAGAACTTCTACAGCCAGTGAGAATCACACTTCGCATTTCTTTATGTCTGGAGTCAATTACTAAGAAAAACAGGCACTCAGTTGGCAACGCTTTGAAGCCAGTTTTGCCATAGTAAAGTCCTTTGCTGTCTGGCTCAGCATACCCAGTTGGGCAGCCTCCAGGGGGAAAAGGAATGCAGGCCCAAGCAGAGGTTCAAAGCAGGCATCAGCAGACTTAAATCAGTTATTCCTTCCCCAGCCCTCTGAAGAGACCAGCTGACCCTCCTGGTCCCTCACTGGTCTCCCGTCTCTCCTGAGTTTCTCCTCTGTGAAGGTTCTGACACCATTTCCCTGCAAGCCTTCCACCCCCCTCCCACCCACCCCCACCCCCGGGCAAGCAGCTCCTTGCTTCATTTGCTCTTCTATCTTCTCTCCCACCTGAGCAGATTCCACCCTTCAGGGTTTCAGTGGATTCCAGAAAGAATGATTCTGGAAGATGAGCCCTCTGTATGTACACAGCAAAGCCCTCATCCTTCCACTCTCCCCCAGACCTTTTGAACACATTAGACCAAAGATCTATAGGACATAGACAAGATCGTTAGGGATCTCACCCATCTGTAACTTGATGCTGCCGTTGGTAATACTATTTTCCTCACAAGCAAAATTGATAGCAACTATTTTCAACTTAAATTTGCATGTAAAAATTCAGTTCCCTTCGAAATCAAAGTATTTTTGAAAAACACTCCAAAGACACTTACCACCAGTGAGTCGAACTTGAGCTCTTTCTTCTTCAACTTCCTACCAACAGAGTTTATTAAATCTGAAATTCAATTTCTCTAATAGCTCAAGACTAAATAGAACAGCCGACTTCTCTTTAATAACCTCCCATTTTCCTTATCAGTTAAGACACAGGAACCAGGTTACTGATAAACTGAAGCTGATGAGCATACTGTTAACAAAGGGTGACTGCACTTTTCACCGCATTTTTCTCTGTTTGGAAGATCTTTGATGAAGCTCTATTTCCATTTTTCACATTATCTCTGGTAAATGGTCACATTTCACCTTAACTATATTTGTCCTTCCTGTGAGCATCTTTCTCAGCAAAACCTCCCCAACCCTACCTAGGTGGCAATTCACTCACTGCCCTTAAAGTGGGTTGGTAGATGTTAATTACCCCACAGTTACATCTCTTAGAAGAGCAGTGCACATTTCTGCAACAAGTGGGCAGCTGATGTCTCTTTCTTTTTTTCTTTCTTTCTTTGTCTCTTTTTTTTTTTTTGGTTGTAGTTTTTGGCCAGCGCTGGGTTTGAACCCTCCACCTCCAGTATATGGGGCCGGGGTGCTACTCCTGAGCCACAAGCGCTGCCCGGGTAGCTGATGTCTCAACATCAATGTTTTTGAACACACCTTACACCTTATGAGCTTAAGTGTATGCCAGGCTCCGGGTGCTGTGACCTTGTATATGCTATCCACATGATCCTCAGAGGCTGATAGGGGGCTCAGAGCAGCTGATTACTTTGCTCAAGTGAAAGTAAAGCCAGAATCTAAAGTGTCCATAACCGGGCTTTCTCACCACGTTCCCAGATGCCTTGTCTCAGATGGTTTTAATAGGGATCTTGGGCACATGCTGCAATTACTAGAATTCTAAATAAGTCAAATTTTCTTAGCTGTGGCTGTGCAATTCTTTTGTAAATTTTGTCATTTGAAATGACTTTCAAATAATCAGTGTTTGCCATCTCCCATAAAGTTCTCCCTAATATATTAATAGTAACAGAGCATGAGCTTTAGACACAGCCTGGTTTTCCCCCTTGCCAGCTATGTGACACCAGACACATTCTCCAACCTCTCCAAATCTTTTGTGCAAAGGATATTGTTGCCAATATTCGATGAATAACATATGTAAGGTATCACTCATATTAATGAATCCCAGTGGTTCTCTATCTCATTATATACTTATTATTCCACCTAGCACAATTATTTAACATAAAAGGAAACCTGCAAAATTTATTTGAAAAGATTGAACGACTGATAGCATGTACCATATCGAAATGTCATGTCTGTGTCAAGTCAGTAACAGAATTTGGGTAGCGAGTGACCTTTAATCTTTCTATTTTTCTTTTGAGTGTTTATCAAGACCTCCGTCCCACCAAGGGAGCCAAACCACCCTTTATCCTTACCTGTGGCCACATAGTCAAAAGATGAAAATCTACCACAAGTAAATGATCATAGACTCCAGTTACATACTGTACGATCTTTATGTGGAGCATGATTTCAAATGAGGTCATCTGTCATTGTTTCCTCACTTCTAGATAACGGGAGAAAGTACACCGAAGCTATAAACCACATGATCCTGGACACAGTTGCACTCAGCATTGTGCCAGGCACTGCAAGAGACACAAGAGAGAATGAGGCTCGTTCCTCACTTCAAGGAATTTAAAACTATGGAAGAGTCGAGAGAGAGAGACAGAGAGAGAGATGTAGCACTTTACAAATCTGCAAATTTAGGATTTAAAATAGGAATTTGAAACAATTTCTCTTTAAAATAATGTCTAATTGAATTCTCAAATTTTGAAAATTTTTTTAAAAATTAGGGTGGCTTATTTAGAGACTGCAAAGTAGTCTTTACTCAAGAGTGGAACTTTGAAAAAATCTCTGTGGCATAGGTGAGCTGTGGTTCTACTCTGAGTCTTGATCTCTTGCTATCCTCTGTCATCGTATTAGTAATACCAGAACAGTCTTTAGAAACTTGAACCACATCTGCTGTGAACTTTATCTTTCAGTCTGCATCACTGCCTCACTTACGTACTTGACTGCTATCGGGACGAACACTGGCATTTCCAGTGTTCCCATCAATAGTTGTTCAATCCAAGGAGGCCAAAGTCCATCTGGATCACATTTGAAAAAAGATATAAGAGTGAAGGAGTTTAGGAAATTTCACTCCAAAATATGATTCCTCGCTATTTTGAATTGAAGGCCCTATCAGATCAACAGGCCTCGGATGGGGCTGTCCCCTCTTTCTGCATAAAGCCAGACCCATCAAAAAGAGCAACTAACTTATCTTCCTCTCACTGTAATCTCAATATGTTACAGGAAAGAACATCAAGAATGCAAACAGACCTGATCCAAATCATTTTAAATGTAATACCTATCTCTCAGGTTGGTTTAATTTCAAAGTAAAATCATTGGCAAGTCAAGATGTTTTCCTCCTCCCTAGTAACCATATGTTGTCCCTAATCAGAATTGCCTATATTCCTCACCTCCCTCTACCCTCTAAAATGAGCGTATATAAAGGTTTGGACCCCACTGAGGTATTGAGTAATCACTCTGTAATTCTCCCTGGGCACATGGTGAATAAATCTCCTTCTTGTGAGTTGATCTTTCAGTGGACCTTCTTACCCCCACAAGGGTCTGAGCAACCATGGGCAGCTTCAGAAAGCTGCTCTTGAGTAATCTTTCTACCTGCAGAATGTGGACTTCAGAAATGCCTGCTGATCACCCACCTGGCAGGGAGACACTAGATGAGCCTGTGAGCAACAAGCCCACCCTCTTTGAGATTCCCTCCCCTGGGGTGAAGATTTTTGATGTTCAAGTATGATTGACTTCAGGTGACATCACCTATTAGAAGTAATTTTCTTTAATGAAAGTACCCATGACTGACAGAAGGCCATGCTCGAAGGAACAGCATAGGAATATCGGTGGCAATTCACCAAACAATGACATGAAAGGGAAGACCTAAATTGGCTGAACTTGTTTGTCTGAAATAGAACCATATGTTGTTGCTCCAGGAAAAGCAGAAAAGTATTTGGGACATGTGTGTGTATGTGTGTGCCTGTGCTCGCACATTTGTGCCAGGATTATATCCATGTGAAGGGAATATCTTAACTCTGCACCCAGACCAACATGAGCCTTAGTAATGCTGAAGATTTTACTAAATTACCAAAACCAAGAGATCGGCTGGTCTTCCTTGCTTCTTGAAGAAGCAGAAATAATTGATTTAGATCCACTACCAGTTCCACAGCTTGTGACAGCCGGAGCCCCACCCCCTCATAACCCAGGATATTTGCTAATTCCTCAGGCTCATTTTCTCGCCATTCCTTCCTTGTTTCCTGTGCTTCTGTGTTCAGGAGGCCAATCTCTGTTCAGCTCAGCATCAACCCAGAACTCAGTCCCTTCTCCAGCTTGCATGAGAAACCCATTTACATCAAACATTTTGGAAATGTGGTGCACCTAGCTGAAGATCCGTTCATCATCTGCTCTCCCAGGACCCCCATCCCATCATCTACAAGTGCTCTGTTCTGCTTCCCTCTCCTCTGCTCTTCACCGCCCTTCCTTCACAGTGGTGTTGAGGAGCACTTCCGTTCTTTCTAGCCTCTCACCAGCTCAATCTAAATCCACCAAGGAGGTGGCCAGCAACTAGAAAGGCTGTACCTCTTTTAAAAAGAAACTGGAGTAGAGATGGAAAATCCATTTTCCCTCATCCCTTTTGCCTTTGGCTCACCTTCATGTCTGTATGACCACCCCTTTCCCACTTCTAGAACCTTTTCTCCTCTTTCTTGGTTGCTACAGCAAATACATGGACTAGTAAGACTCCTCTTTTATTCTCTTAAGGAGTATAGTTTCTTAAAAAGTAGAAAAATCTAATAAATACATATGTCTGCATAGCTTATAAAGGAATTCCAGCATTTATATATAAAAAAAGAAAACTATAGGAGGATTAGTGCTTTAACCCAGAAAATTCTTTTCAAACCTATTACTGAGACAGAAATTTTACTTCCTCATAAGTCTAGCCATGTATGTTTATTCCATCCCTCACCCTTATCCTGTAGTCATGATAGGAAATGATTCCACATGGATAAAAAATCTGCCTGTGCTCAGAACTTTAACTGGCAGTCTTGATTTTACTAAGCAGTTAGCCTAATAGGATCTGAGGAGGTCAAAGTGGTCAAAGACTTTAGATTGCAGTACTCTCTCTTTCTCATCCTCTCTTTGAGAAATTAAAAATTACACCTGTAGTCCCAACTACTTGGGAGGCTGAGGCAAGAAAATAGCTTAAGCCCAAGAGTTTGGGGTTGCTGTGAGCTGTGATGCCATAGCACTCTACCCATGGCAACAGCTTGAGATTCTGTCTCAAAAAAAAAAAAAATTGCAACTAGGCATGAATGCTAATGTTTCACCTTTTCCCCTTACTCTTTATTCCAAAGTTCAGAAAATGTCCTTGAAAGTTAACAGAGGTGCTTGGACAGTGCTTTGTGGAATAGGAACTATGTTAAAGCCATATATTTATCTGGGGTAAAAATAATTTTGATCTGAAAGATTAGAGTTTCTCCCTCCTCTCTCTGTCACACACAACCTTCCTTCTCTAAAAGAAAAGAGTAAAAAATGTTTAGTTAATGGTTTCTACAAATGCATTTAGATTTTCCACATTTTAACAATATTCCCATGTCTCCTATCAGTCTTGAGTAATGTAAGCAAGAGATTGAGCAATCCAGTTGGTAGAAATTGTAAGTCATCCCTAAAGATACCTTCAATAGCATGGCAGTCAGCCTCCAAGATGGCACCCAATGACCTCTGCCTCCTGGCGTTCATGCCCCTGGGTAGTGCTCTCCCCCACTGTACAAGGGCAGGTCTATGTGACCAATATAATATAGAATAAGTGATCACATGGCATTTCTGAGATGAAGTTGTTACAGGCACATCGCAGTTGTCTAGGGCTCTCTCAAGTCACTTGCTCCATGAGATGTTATGTCATGAACAGCCCCATAAAATACCTCACATAGAGAAGTACTAAAGTCTCTCGCCATACAACTTCCAGTTAAGCCTTCAGAGATGACAAATTGTGGCCAATAGCTTGCCCACAGTTTCATGAGGACAGAACCACCTGACTTAATCACTGTCAGATTCCTGTCCCCAAGGAACTTCATGAAATAAAAAATGACTATTGTTTAAGCTGCTGTATTTTAGATAACTAGTAGTTGACAGAATATAAACCCATACTATTTTCCTTGTGGATCTAACAAAGATGTAGAATTCAGGATTTGATCCTCATGGGTTTATTTGCATTGTATTTCCCTTACCAAGTAGTCAAAAATTAAACTTTGTCTTCTACGCAGTAGGCCTTTGGGTGTCTACCTTGTCAGGAAGTATTTTCTATTGTCACCCTGGAGTTTCCGTCATCAGAGGAAACTTCTGATCTTAGAGATTGTTACACAGCTCTTAAGAGCCCTCTTTCCTTAGTCTGATAAGATAAGCTATCTTCCCTTCTACGTGCCCATTCTATATATTCAACAGACCTTTGCTCATATATCAGAGCAAATTAACTGGAAAACAAAACAAATTTGTTTTGTCACAGAAAGCAACATTTCACCACACTGCCTTTGCGATCTGTGCTTTTCCCCAAGTTCCCTCAGTTAGTATGGTCAGCAAATGGCATCTGAGAGGCCTCATGGGGATAGGTTCCATAACTTCTTAGGGGACCTGCAGGTGGCTGCCAGGGGAACAGTGAGCAGCCTGCAGAAGTTGTGGTGGAAGAGGCAGGGGTTTATGAGAACAGTGGGTAGGAGGCAGGGCTCCACCTTATGCAAGGGTCCATGACTTTACACAGTCTCCTCTTGATCAGAAATGTTTTTATGATGGTATGCCTTTCTGTGGTAGTAACCTTTGATCCCCAAATCTCAAACAAACATTGTGCCTTATAACATGGTGAGAGCGTAAGGGGAAAATCCGATATATAGGTCATGTTCTCATTCTTTACTCCCATTTAACTAAATGTCAACATTTTCCTTCATGGTTCTGTGTCTTCTAAAATCTAGAAATCCAGAAACTTGTATCTGGGGTGGATAAAAATTTAAAACTGTATCTTGCTTGCTGAAATTCTTCACTCCCGTAAATCATATGCATGATAGATTATCCTCTGAGATCTCATCCAGATATTTTGAAGCATTCCAAGAAACTCTAGATGTAGGCAGGGAAAAGATGGTTTCAGAGAACACAGAGAGACATTTTCAGGAAACCAATTTAGTCATCTACTTAAAATTGTTTTTGCTTCAGGATTTTATCCAGTTCTCTTGAAATATGCTTCCATAATTGAGGACACATTTTGTTTTTTAAACAGCAGTTTCTTTGCCAATATACTTGTGTGACATGTAATACACAATAATTAATAGGCACTTCTCTTTGATCTGATGTACAAGGACTAAAATAGTAGCACCATCAAAGTTGTTTTTAAATCATGTCTTTCTGATCATATAGGTGATGTTCAGCAAACATTAAAAAATTTTAAAACGTATGAAAAATTATAAGTAAGAAAATTCTCATACCCCAATAATCTCCAGAGATAATTGATTTCTAATATGCCCACATAATTTCTGCCAGCCCTACTTCTCAGAGAGTGTACAAATGTAATTGTGTGCAACGTATATGTATACAAATCTGTACAAATATTATATATATATTCAACAAAAAATACGGCATTTCCTGGGCGACACAAGAAAATAAGTGAATGGAGAGTCAGGCCATGTTTCTAGAGAGACTCAATAACAATATTCATAACAAGTATGGGGCAATTTGACAAAATAATTCTAAAATTAAAGAATAACTTTAAGTTTTTTTCTTAATTAAAGAATAAAATTAATGAAAAATAGCAAAATAGGCTTATTAAGAGTTGGTGTGTGCTGTGCACCAGTTCTATCCACCCAATCATTACGATAAATTTATAAAGTAGGACTAATATTGCTTCCATTTTACAGATGAGAACTGTGTCATGGAGAAGTAATACTTTTGCTGGGTCACACCACCAGTCATCTGGGAAGCTGGGATTTGGACCCAGGCACTATGAGAGTGAAGCCTATACTATAACCCAACATCTACATTGCTTCTCAACTTCCCAGAAAGACCTGAGACCAGCCAGGAAGATACAAAAAAATAAGAAAACATTAGGGGAAATGAGTGGTTTCTCCTTCCAGATATTCTCTCTTGGGCTTACTGTTGTCAGTAATCGAAGTAATATATCATAGCCATAGACGGAAATAGACAGCTTAATAAAAACAGAATAAAAATTTTAGAAAAAAGGCCGGACTCAGTGGCTCACCTTGAGGGGCCAAGGCAGGTGGATTGCTTGAGCTCAGGTGTTCGAGACCAGCCTGAGCAAGAGCAAGACCCTGTCTCTACTAAAAAAAGAAAAATTAGCTAGCTGTGGTAGCACGGACCTGTTGTCACAGCTACTCTGGAGGCTGAGGCAAGAGAATTTCTTGAGCCCAAGAGTTTGAGATTGCTGTGAGCTATGATGATGCCATGATGATGCCAGGGCAACAGAGTGAGCTCAGTCTCAAAAAAAACAATTTTTTTTTCAAGAAACCACATCACTCTTCCTCCCCGGGGAAGCAGATCCTCTCTCTACTTGGCATGCTGGCATGACTCTGCCGAGGGCTAGGGTAGGGTGGTGTATGCAGGACAAAACTGTCTTTTCTGCCTTCTTCACCATCTCTTTCCTTGACATAATGTTAAAATCATGTAATATCATCACTAACCTGAGTTTTGGTTCTTCTGTAGCTGCTTGCTGTGTAGACAGTTGTTGGACTAAGTGTTTGTGTAGAGGGGCGATTGCTGGAAGTTTCTATTTGGCCATCTTGCTCTTCTTGAAAGAATAGGCTTTTAAAAAATGGTGTTAAGATCATTTCAGATTCAATTTAAGCATTACAAATTCTTTACTATAATTATTACAAAATATATTATAAGTAATATAAAAATAAAGTTCAATTGGTGAAAATAATTAAAGTCCAAATGGATTAGAGGTTTAAAAGTAAAAACAAAGGTAAAGTTATAAACAAAGAGAATTAAATATTTACATGGCATGAGAAAGAAGTAACATTGGCTTTCTAAGCACAATGATAGAGGTATAAATCATAATAGCAATGCCTAAATAAATTTGATCACATTTGAATATACCAAAAACAGAGGGCAAGCAGATTTTAAAAATAGGCAAAAGATATGAACAGCAAATTCATAAGAGAAAATACAAAATTTTCAATAAACCACTTAAAATAAAAAATGCAGTAAATCCACAATAAGACAGCCCCCCAAAATAAATAAATAAAAATGATAAATAAGGATCAAAGGTTAGATGGGAAAAAACAGAAAATAAACAGCAAGATAAGGGTTTTTTGCTTTGGGTTTTTTTTTTTATTATTAAATCATAGCTATGTACATTAATGCAATCATGGGGTACAATGTGCTGGGATTTTTTTAATTTTTTTTATTTTTATTAAATCATAATTGTGTACATTGGTGCATTCATGGGGCACAATGTGCTGACTTCATATACAATCTGCAATATTTTCATTGAAGTATTTAACATAGCCTTCACGGCCTTTTAATCACTATATGAAGACATTTATATTCTGCATTTAGTAATTTTCACTTGTACCCTTCTAAGATGCACTGTAAGTGTGATCCCACCAATCACCCTCCCTCCACCCATCCTCCCCCCTCTGCTCCCCTCCCTTGCCCCTTTACCCATTTCTTGTGCTATAACTGGGTTTTAGCCTTCATATGAAAACTATAGATTAGCTTCATAGTAGGGCAGAGTACATTGGATACTTTTTCTTCCAATTGTGCTGGTTTTATATACAATTTGAAATATTTTCATCGAACTGGTTAACATACCATTCATGGCATTTTCTTAGTTATTGTATTCAGATATTTATATTATACATTTGTAAGTTTCCCCTGTACCCTTCTAAGATGCACCAAACCCTTACCCTAGGTACATACCTAAGATAAGGGTTTTTAACTCAACCATATCAACAATCACATTTAATGTAAATCATCTCCGAACACCCCAGCTAAAAGCTAGAGATTTTCAGATTGAATTAAAAAGGGAAAGCCCAACAATATTCTGCCAAAAAGAATCCAACTTAAGACACAAATAAAAAGTAAAAGGAAGAAAAAAGATATTCCATATTAATGGCAATAAAAAACATAGCTTGAGTTTCTGCATTAATACACTCTTCTTGAGTGCACAAGGATCATTTACTATGGAAAGACTACAGTCAAGTTACTAACACAAGACTCCATAAGTTTCAAAGGATTTGAGGCATGTTACCTGACAATGAAGGAATTAAATTATAAAATCAGTAAAAGAAAGATATCTAGAAACTTTGGAAACTTGTAGAAACTAAATAACAGACCTATCAATAGCCCCTGGCTCAAAAAGCTATCGAAGTAAAAATTAGGAAATATTTTGAACTAAATGGAAGCTAAGTGACAACATACAAAATTAGGGAGATGCTGCTAAAGAGGGGAATTTACAACAGTAAAATCCTATGTTAAGACAGAATGAAAATCACAAGTCAATAAACTGGATGCCATCTCAAAAAACTAAGAAAGGCAAAGAAAACACAAAGAAAGGAAGTAATATAAATCGATGAAGAAAATAATGAAATCGAACACAGAAAAACAATAGAGAAAAATCAGTGACACCTAGAGTGGTTTGTTGAGATCAAGTAAAGTTGATAAATCTCTAGTCAAACCAATGAAAGAAAGGGAAGGGAAGGGAAGAAGGAGCGGGGGGAGGGAAGAAAGGAAGTTAGGAAGGAAAGAAAGAAGGAAGGAAACGACTCCTAGAAATGAGGCAGTTGACACCACCAAGTTTCTACAGATATTATAAATATAATAACAGGTTACATGAACAATAAAAAAATGACATATTGATACCTGAAGTAACATGGGTGAATTTCAAAATAATTATGCTGAGTAAAAGAAGCTATCTGATACCATTTATGTAAAGTTTTAGAAAATGAACATAGGTCTTAATTTATAGCAAAAGATATCATATGCATAGATGCTGTGGGTTCAGTGGGAGATCTTGGAGAGATTTCAAGAGTGTATGTGAAAACTTCGGAAGTTAAAGGATATGTTCACTATCTGGATTGCGGTGATGTTAAAGTTTATCAGATTGTACAACTTAAGTATGGACAATTTGTGTATGTTAATTATACCTCAATAAAGTTTTATAACATAAGGTTTTAAATGTGTATTGTGATCTCAATATGTAATTATTAATGAGCACATCTCCAAATACTTGTGTGCACACATGTACGCACGTGTTTCATTTGCAAATGCACACACAGAGACATAGGCAAACATGTTTTGCAAACAGTAATTCCGAAATCTTGGCAATGTTTACCTGCATGTAGATTGCAGATCATTTTCTACTTTTTCCCACCCCTGTATTTCCTATTTCCTACAATGAAATATAACATTTGTGAACATATATTACAAAAAAAAGTTTCTGACTTCAATCCGTCAATATTTGTCTTAATATATTTCTATTTCTATATTATGTCTTCACAATAGTTGTTATGATAACCACTCCAGTCTGCAGTCTGGGAACACAGACCTCTCGTACTGCACAGGCAAAGCCTAAAACATATAAAAAGTCTGTTCTGTTTAGAAGTCAAGGATATTGGCTCAGCGCCTGTGGCTCAAGCGGCTAAGGTGCCAGCCACATATACCTGAGCTGAGGGGTTCAAATCCAGCCTGGACCTGTCAAACAACAATGATGGCCACAACCAAAAAATAGCCAAGCGTTGTGGCAGGCGCCTGTAATTCCAGCTACTTGGGAGGCGGAGGCAGGAGAATCGCTTGAGCCCAGGAGTTCGAGGTTGCTGTGAGTTGTGATGCCACAGCACTCTAACAAGGGTGACAGCTTGAGGCTCTGTCTCAAAAAGAAAAAAAAAGCCAAGGATATAAATAAATAAAAGAAGAAGAAGGAAAAAAATGCAAAAAAATAAAAAAGAACAAAAGAAAAATATATAAATAAATAAAAGTCAAGGCTATCCTTGCAAGCACAAGACTTAAAATGTCATTCAAAAGCAAATGCCCTAAAGGAAAAGATAATCTTCAGATAGCCCTCTTTCCTGTACTCATGCACACACACACATGCTCTTATATTTTAAAGATATTCTTTTTTTTTCTTTTGAGACAGAGTCTCAAGCTGTTACCCCGGGTAGAGTGCCGTGACGTCATCATAGCTCACAGAAACCTCCAACTCTTGAGCTCAAGTGATCCTCTTGCCTCAGTTTTTTCTATTTTTAGTAGAGACAGTCTCTCCCTTTTTGCTCAGGCTTTAAAGATATCCTTAATGAGGAGTCATGGGCAAAGTTCTGAATTTTGGTTCCAACATTTGTAAGGCGCGTAGAAAGACACATAAGAAATAAACATAAGAAGTTGTTCAATCTTTCTTCTAATTCCAGGCAAATTGACATTTAACCTAATTTGGACAGTGAATCTCCCTATTTTATAGATACAAGAAGAGGAAATTATGAAATATCACACACCCTTGTAAAAGCATGTGAAGCCTATTGTCCCTCATTGTGAGAAATTCTTCCTCCAGCAACCTCTTATAATCATTTCTAGACATTTTATAAATGTTACATGGTGTAATTTAAACTGGGTTTTCAGTGGTCAATCATCTGTATTCCAAGTTGTCCAACCTCATGTTTGCCAAGGTCAGGAATGAATACGGGTCCTAATTATGGACATACGTAAATTGTCCATACAATAACCTATGGGACATTGTGTTAATAACATATTTGTTTCTCATGCACTTTTTATTTAATTACCTGAGAAGCATTTATTCCAAGTCATGATACGTATTAAAAGAATATGTTGGAGTAACAGACAATCCCTAGCGTCATGGTAACAGATACCTAGACTAATAACCAGGATAAAATGCACAAAAAAAACTCAAGAAAATATATAGCTTTCAACACATAACATTTTAAAATTCTGTATGTAGATAAAACCTTAGAAATGACACTATTCCCTAAAGTCTGGGACTTTTTGGAATAAAAAGTGTTAACTATTCCTCGTCTATAGTCCAAAAAGAGAAATATATCCTGAAACAAATTAAAAGGTATATGAAAACTGAAAACAAAAAGTCTCATTATGTAAGTCAGTCTTTAATATCCTTAATACATTAGGAGAACTTACTAGTCAATAAAAAAGATATTAAAAAGTCAATAAAACCTACAATTTGCCAAAAATGCAAACAACCAAAATGTACTATGTTCAGTACTCTCATAATAAAAAGTATTTGAGATAATTATTATATTTCTTTTTTATTTTTTTAAAATTTTTTCCAAAGTCTCAAAAAATAGACAACTAATCTTTATAAATAAAAATAAAAGATAATTTCAAAAAATAGATTATGCCAAATCTTATCTACAATAGAAAAAGAAGAAATACTTCAAATTCATTCTACTTCATCTGGCTATACCTGATATTAAAATTGGAAAAAAAATATTATTATAAAGGGAAATTATAAACATATTTCACTTACAAATGAGGATGCAATATCCTAAACAACATATTAACAAGTTGAATTAAAAATTATTGTTCAAATAATGTACTTCGGTCAAATTTAAATCCAATTTATGTGAGAATTAGTCACTATTTTCTTTTCTTTTTTTTCTCTTCCTTTCCCCAAACCCCTCCCTCCTTCTCTTTCTGTCTGCTCTCCCCTTCCCCCGTGGCCCACCATGTCATTAATTGTCCTGATATCAAAGTTGAATACATAGGATTCATACTTCTCCATTCCTGTGATGCTTCACTAAGAATAATGTGTTCCACCTCCATCCAGGTTAATACAAACGCTGCAAAACCTCCATTTTTTTAATGACTGAATAGTATTCCATGTTATACATATTCCACAGCTTGCCAATCCATTCCTGGGTTGAGGGGCATTTAGGCTGTTTCCACATTTTAACAACTGTAATTTGAGCTGCGATAAACAGTCCAGTGCAAGTGTCTTTATAATAAAAGGTTTTTTTCCTTCTGGATAGATGCCCAGTAATGGGATTGCAGGATCAAA
>CAUYRH010052788.1:0-17954 GCA_963574655.1 Perodicticus potto
TCTATGAGTTTATCACGGTTTGAACTTTCTTATTTAATTCAATTCATTGCTTAATTACTGTTTTCCTATGAATGATTATACTGTGGTTAATATTTTAGTATAGCAGTATTCCCAGATAGCTTTTTGTTTGTTGGGAGGCTGGGCTTTGGGGGGGCAGAGTTAGTACTTTGCATGAAATATCTTATAACAGTGAAATTGCTTTCTCTTTTGTTTTGTGATTTTTTTTTGAGGTGAAATTTAAGTTTTTGTGTGAGTAGTACTATTATACCTATCTTGAGTGTCTTGCTTGTACTGTATCACATCATACCTTTGTTTAATTCTTAATGAACTATTCACTTGTTTTTTTTTTTTTAAAAAAAAAAAAGCTGTTGGGAAAGCATTGGTTACATAATAAACAGTCAAAAAATTTTAAAAAAAAGATAACAAGAATTCCATAAAAATGAGAATATTGTTTGATCTTGTTTAGAATACTTACTTTAAAGAGAACACATCTTTTGGAAAAAATTATTATTATATGCTTGATAAAAATTAATCACATAAGCTTATAGTAATTGCTCATGAAGCAACACATACTGAAACCATATGGTTTAACCTACAATCTCCAACCCCTGGGCTGTAGACTGGTACTGGTCTGTGGCCTGTTAGGAAACTCGATGCATAGAGGAGGTGAGCTATAGAAGCTTTATCTGTATTTATAGCCACTACCCATCATTTGCATACCACCATGGGATCAGGGTCACACTAGATTCTCATAGGAGCATGAACTCTACCCTAAACTGTACTTGCAAGGGATCTAGGTTGCAAGCTCCTCATGAGAATCTAACATCGATGGTCTGAGCTGGAGCTGATGTGGTGATGCTAGTGCTGGGGAGTGTCTGCAAATACAGATTATCATTCTCAGAGAGGACTGACAGCACAAAGACCATAATAAATAAGGCAAAATATTTATGTGATCTGAAGAGAAACCAGAATATGAGACCATAATAAATAAACTGCTTATAGACTCATATAAAAACCACCCCCCCATCCCTGTCCTTAGAAAATTGTCTACTATGAAACCAGTCCCGGGTACCAGAAATATTAGGGACTACTGCTTCTGACCATCTTGCTAAATGAACAAGGATAGATGAAGCAAAATGTCATTCGCATTTTAAGGAGGGCAGTGACATGCCATTTTTCTTAGAGCAAATTTTACATCTGTAAGATACTAATGCAAAATCAAATACATATTAAATCCCAAGCTAGTGCATTTTGTTCCACACCCCAATTCCTGCCATAAATCCCTGGAAGGAGAAGAATATGAGTATGCAGCATGTGAAGATATCATGGAACTGATCTTATTGCACAGTTGAGGGACTCCAAGGATGCATTCAAGTTATGCAAAAGAAGAGAATAAATCCTAAACATACACACTCAAAAAGTACATTTGTTCGTATGGAGTATTTAAGAACAAAAACCATAAACATCTCATTTTCCCATAGTGCCATATAATTTTATTTGTTCAGTTACTGGTTTTGCCCCATCAATCTTTTACCTCAGTCCTACACTTGTTTTGGAGCTGTCCATAGTGCTCACCCCAAATCTGAAATTCAGCTTTCTAACTAATCCAGTCTGCAGTTTCTTAGTAATACAGAGTCTAATTTATAAGCCAGGTACTTCTCTACCCACCTTGACACCTTGCCACTATTCCTGCATGGACTTGCAAGTAAATGTGAAAAATCGACCTTCCCTTATTCTCTATTCTTGGGACCATGCTGTTCCAAGTCTCACCCTCCCCACCATGCTTCCTCAGCCTAGTTTTCCTAGCATAGCTCCTGACTTAAATATACCCAAAGAGTAATTACTATCATGAGTTGAAATGGTCTACAGTGAAAGAACATAGAGCTGGTTGTCATATAATCTGGCTTTTAGTTATGCATCTAATATTGAGCCATGTGACCTTGATCAAGTCATGTGAAATATTCGAAAACAGTTAAACATATAGGCCAGGCATGGTGGCTCAAATCTGTAATCCTAGCATGCTGAAAGGCCAGGGAGAGAGAATTGCTGGAGTTCAGCAGTTTGTGACCAGACTAAGCAAGAGTGAGACCCCATCTCTACT
Organism: Perodicticus potto; assembly: GCA_963574655.1. Taxonomy (NCBI): domain Eukaryota; kingdom Metazoa; phylum Chordata; class Mammalia; order Primates; family Lorisidae; genus Perodicticus; species Perodicticus potto. The sequence goes on from CAUYRH010052788.1 coordinate 2,102, forward strand.
AAAATTAGAAAAGTTAGCCAGGCATTTAGGTGGATATCTGTAGTCCCAGCTACTTGGAAAGCTGAGGTAGAAGGAGTCTGAGGTTGCTGTCAGCCAAGTTGAGGTTATGGCACTCTAGACCAGGTGACAGAGTAAAACTCTGTAAAGAGAGAGAGAGAAAAATTGATTCTGTATATTACCTCAGAGAATATTTGCAAGACTAATATGAGATAATAATGCGAGAATTAGAAAATTGCAATTGTCTCACTTTCCAAGATATTTCATATTTTAGTCAAAATAACCAATAATTATTAAAGTCACTTCCAGGTGACTTTAATTCTCAGTCCTATCAGATGAAAGATAAAGCTGTAACATAAAGGTAGATAAAACTATTTCTTCACATAGCAAATTAATTAATACTGAAAGAAAGCTAAGTTAGCCTGGGAACGTTAAAGATTAAAGTTATTGGGACTAGGAAATATAATAATTAGAAAATGAGAGAAAATGAGGTATTAGGCAGGGTTTTTCTTTTCTTTTTCCAGGACAAGGACATTTTGTCTATCAGGGAAATAGACATTATGTGGGTATGAGGAATCAGTCTTTTATATTGAAAAAACTATTTTTATAAGTATAAAATTAAAATATGTATCAAAATCATCTTCTATATTAAAAAGAAGCACAAGAAAGGAAGAGGGATAAAAAGAAGTAAAATAGGGAAAGAAGAAAGAAAGAGGGAGGGAAGAGGAAAAGGTAGGAAAAAAGGAAGGAAGCAAGGAAGAAAGGAGAGAAGGTAGGGAGGGGAAAGAAGATGGAAGAAAGATCAAAAAGGGAAGAAAGAGAAAAAGGAAAGGAGAAAATGAAGGAAGAAGGGAAAGACAAACTTACATATTAACAAGCAGAGTTGCTGGAGTCATTCAACTTGTCTGGGCTTGATTTCTTTCCCTGACAAAAAAGAGGATTTGGACTACTAGGATAGCTATGATCTTTTTAAAATTTAGAGAGAATTCTGCAATTTTAATTCTCTCTTTGAACTCCATGGAGCCATGAGAAACTCACTTCATGAAAACATATGCTGGAATAGCACTATTATGAAACACCACGGTCCAGTATATTTTGTGAAAATGAAGAGAAAAAGAAGTTAGGAGTACTTCTATACAGTATGGTTATGTACAAAATAGTTTTTCACTTTATTAAAAATTATCAAGTCTTTCACCATGAGACTAATGTGCTGAATACAGCCAGCGAAGCTGTCTGTTAACCATTCACTAAACAGAACACCATTTCATGCCTGACTTCTTTAGGCTCTATGAAGATTGCAGTAACATGATAGAAAAGGTAGTGGGGACTCAAAGATATTAAAAAAATCACTCTTGTGACAAGTGAGTCTCCTGTGACTTAAAATTCCTTTGAAAAGAGCACCACTATCCTACTCATGTGAGCAGATCACAGATGGCAATGCTTCCATGGATGATAGTATGATTGTCTTCCTCACAATAAAAGGAATAGGAATAAAAGGAACTGGAAACACAGCAATTTACTGATAATAAACACAATAGTAATAACCTGGTCTTGGGAAGCAGATAGTTTAATGAATAATTCTTTAGCTTTAACAAAGCTAGTCTGGCCTAAAGGAAAATTGGAAATTATATAAGCCGAAATTCCCTATGTTACTGTTTAACTGTTCTTTCCTCAACATGATTTCAATAACTATTTTTAAGTACATAGAATAGCATACAGGATTTGTGCCCTAGCTTTGTAGATAAGTAAGAGTATGATTCTGGGCAACTTCATTTCTCTGTACCTGAGTTTTTTTCACATGAAATATTTAGGATAGTTTACAATTCTGAAATCAATTAAGATAGAATTTCAAGCATTAACAGAAGCAACATGATACGACATGGAAAAATGTGAACAATTCTCATTTTATTCCCAATTTCACAACACAGACCTTCAAAGTTTCTCACAGATAAGACAGGCTTGATTAGAAGCATGTGTAACCATTGTCATTTACTTGCAAATATAAAGCAATTATATTTCTTATGTTTACCTAAAGGTGATCTGTGACTTAGCAACATAACTACCTGATTGGTGAATAGGCTGCCTTTATCTCCCTCAGGCACAGCCAAGCATCACTGGCTAAAATTGGTTAAAGTGCCCACTCTCCTTTCACTTCATCCTAGCATGTTAGTAAATCATTCAGAGCATAATTCCCATAAAGCTCACATTCACCTGGCAACATAATGGGACAATATAATATTGTGAGTCCATTGATGATGTCCTACAAATTAAACAAAGCATGATAAGTTGGCCTTGCAAGTCCATTTAAATAAGACCAATGAACACCTCTTGATTTGTTGAGAAAGGTTAATCTCAGGATAATTGGCTGGCAGGAGTAAGAGAGCATTCCCAGGAGAATGAGGAGATGGTGAGCTGTGGCCTGGCAGTTGGAATAGTCAAAGCACTACATAAAAGGACAGAGTCGGTGAGAAAAGATGATAACAGAGTATAGGAAATGATGCACAGAGATCAGAAAAAGATCTTTCCTGCTGGCAATGGGAATTTAATCCCATGGATGTGGTGGCTATTTGGGAAGACACTGAAGATCTTTATACTTGAAACTTCTTCTTTTTTTTTTTTTTTTTGAAGATTTTGGCAGGGGCTGGGTTTGAACCTGCCACCTCCGGCATATCAAATGGGGCTGGCGCCCTACTCCTTTGAGCCACAGGCGCCACCCTACACTTGAAACTTCTTAAAATTCAGTGGTTTTACAGAGCAGATCCAACACTTTGCCCATGAGCAAAGCTGATACCTTGACTGTAGACTGTATGCATTGTATACAGCCACTCAGTCAAGGAGGAAGTGGATGGGGCTTGAAATCTGCACTTACCAAGCTCTGTATCTTGACATAAAGTTGCACCTTCCCTGTGGGTAGAGGGAGGTGTACCTCTTTCTAAATCTACAAAAATGTCATGTAAGTTAGCAGGAGCTCTGCCCTTAAGAATCATTTAAAAAGATTTTGTTTGTTAGTTTGCTTTACTCTATACGTATCTTAAACATGTCCATTTGTCATCCCTTATCCACAGTTTCAGTCACTTGTGGTCAACTAAAATCTGTAATTGTTAAATGAAAAATTCCAGAAATAAACAATTTGTGAGTTTTAAATTGCATGTCATTCTAAGTAGTGTGATGAAATTTCTCATAAAAATAGACTTTTAGCAACAGTAGTGAAGACCAGAGTAGGGAAATGTTTCACTGAAACCTGAACACATAAGCCAGGCCTTGAGTTTATATCTCAATTTATACCATTCGTGAGCCATAAAAACATCAGCCCCCAAATTTAATTCTGAGTAGTATCAGGCTAGTAGTACCTTCAGATGCTAAGAAAAGCAAAACCAAATTTTCTCTGGAAGAAACAATTTTCATCTAAGGACTCAAAAAGTTGCCACAGAAAATATTTCAAAGAAAAAAAACTATATACAAGACACCATGAACAAGAACCAGGAGAAGCCAACAGAGAGTTTTTAAAAGATCTATAAAGATTTCAGACACAGAAACTTTGAGATAGAGGCTACAGAATAACTATTTAGTTTTATAGGTCAGATACTGAATATGGGCATATAGTAGAATACAGACAGTAATTATAATTTAAAAACTGCTTAATATTTAAATAAAATAAAATATAAGCTATGAGTATATGCAGAAAAAAATATTAAAAATATACATATAAGGAATAAGCCAGCAGATATTATAGCAGCAAAATGGAATTTCCAAAAATTAAAAAAAATACTACTTGAAATTTAAAACCTCAGTATATATTGCAGAAGATAACATTATCAAAGCAGATCATAGATCTGAGAAGTTATTAAGATATGGTAAAGAAGACAGAATTATGGAAAATATAAAAGAAAGCTAAGACATAGGGAAGAAAGAGAAAGTGACATAATGTTTTCATGAAAATGGCTGAGAATTTTCCATAATCAAAGAATGATGTCAATCTACATATCCTACAGATCTAATGAATCCTACACAAGATAAACAAAATTTAGTAAAAATACAAAACGCTGATGATAAAAAGAAAAATCAAATGGCTAGGGAGAAAAATAAATTGTCTTCAAAAATAGCATATAATTGATATCTCATTGGCAAAACTGAAAGTTAAATACACTAGAATGATATCTTCAATATCCTCAGAGAAAATAAGAATTGTTAACCAAAAGTTCTAACCAAAAGTGCTTAGTAATATTTTATAAGATAGCGATATGAAAATATTTTCAGAAATGCAAAAGCTGAGCTTGTGTCTATATATGATATGAGTAAAATGATAAAAGACAAATGATCCAATCTGGGATGAAAAAATAGATGATGGGTATTAATGTAATAAATATGTTAATAAATTTAAATAAACATTAGCTCTTTAATATAACCATACTTGCTGATACATGCTTATAAAATGTACAAAGTTACTAGCACATAAGGTGTTTAGATGTTTTAAGGTTCCCACATTATTTAGAATGATTTTATTTTATTTACTAATTAATTTTTTTGAGACAGGGTCTCACTCTCTCACCAGGGCTAGAGTGCTATAGCCTCATCATAACTCACAGCAACCTCAAACTCTTGGGATCAAGTGATCCTCCAACGTCAGCCTTCCTAGTAACAGAAACCACTAGTGCACACCTTCATGCCCAGCTATCGATCAATTTTAGACTTTCAAAAATTATATATGTTTTAATTTCTAGTGTAGCTATTAAATGAAGTAATGTAATACTTCCCAACTACCAGAGAAAACAACAGAAGAAAAAATTTCAATAATTCTAAAAAGTAAGAAGGGAGGAAAAGATGATGCAGAACTTTAGTGAAACATAGGAAGCTTGAAATAAGATGCTAGACCTAATTCAAACACATCAGACATTATATCTGAATTAAAGTAATTGCAATAAGTGGTCCAGTTGATTTTTTAGCTGACCAAATTTAAAAGAATGCAATAACCTATGATTTGTAGTAGGTGCAAAACCTAACATTATAGACATTGAAAGTAAGCTGTCAGGAATATTTTCATATCAATATTAATGTTAGACAATCTCAATGATATTGACCAGGGAAACATACAATTAAACAAGAAAACCCAAAAATTATACACATAAATAAATACAAAAAATAAAAAAGGAGACATCACAACAGATATTGAACAGATATTGCAGACATTAAAATGTTCTTTAGGTATATTATAACTATCTTTATATAATAAGTTTTAAAAATTAGATGAAATGAGCTATTATCAGAGAAGTATCGTTTAGTGAAACTCTTCCCAGTAAATTAGAAAATTTTAGTAATTTTATAACCATTGAAAAAAACAGAAAGTCAACATTTTTTCTGCCAAAGGAAAAAAAATGCCCTTAGCCTAGATATTTTCTTTGGTGTGTTCTACCAAAGAAATAATTCCAATTTTAAATACATTATGCAATTTTATGAAGCTACTATCATGTTTCTCATTACAATTTTTAGGTAGATTATGCTCTGTTTTTGCATGCTGTTCTGCACAAATAGGATATTTAGTAGCATCCCTGACTTCATTAGATGGCAGTAGCACCTGCCTGCCAGCTATGACAATAAAAAAATCTTCAAATATTGTAAAATGATCTTTGAGAGACAACAATCAGTTCCAGCTATTAGCAACTAGTCTAGAATCATCTTAATTCCTTAATTCAAAAACTTACAAAGGAAATAATGTGAATGAAAAATATTATAGCCCAATATGACTTATGAACATAGCTATTATCTAAAGCAAAATACTAGTAAACTGAATATAATAAGATATGAAAAGGCTAAAAATCAGGACCAAGTTGGATTATTATAATAATAAAAGATTTATTTAACATAAAAATATGTATAAATCTCTGCATATACAATTAAAAAAAATTCATAAGACCTTTTCAGTAACCAATTTAAGAACATTTATTAAAGTTCAATATATATTCATGATAAAAAGAATGTTTGCAAACTAGAAAAAAGGAAAATTTTTTAAACCTGAGATAGGTATCTAGAAAGAGAGAGAGCTGAGTGTGGTGGCTCATAATTGTAATCCTAAGACTTTGGGAGGCCAAGGTGGAAAGATTCCTTAAGCCAGGAGTTTGAGACAAGCCTAAACAAGAACAAGACTCCATCTCTACAAAAAATAGAAAAATTAGCCAGGCGTGATGGTACAAGCCTGTAGTCACAACCACTTGGAAGGCTGAAGCAAGAGGATCTCTTGAGCGCAGAGAATTGTGAGGTTGCAGTGAGCTATAATGACACCATCGCACTCTACCTTGGGTAACATAGCAAGACCTTGTCTCCAAGAAAAAAAAAAAAAGAAAGAAAAGGAGAGAGAGAAAGAAGAAAAGGGAAGAGAAAGGGGGAGAGGGGAGAGAGAGAGAGAGAGAGAGAGAGAGAAGAGAAGAGAAGAGAAGAAAAGAAAAACAACAATCTCTCTCTCTCTCTTCCCCTTTCTCGTCCCCTTTGTTCTTTCTCTCTCTTTTTTTCTTTTTTCTTTTTTCTTTTTTTTTGAGACAAGGTCTCACTATAGAACAAATATAACAATTAATGCTGCTGCATTGAAAATATTTCCTTTGTAGAAAATCCAATTCATCATACCTTTTATTACTACTTCTATTTAGGCAACATAGTAATGCACTTTAAAAAAAAAAAAAGAGTCACAAAATTTGGAAAAAACAAAGAATAATCATTGGTAATGATATTTTTGTTGTAAAACATCCAAAAGAAAGTGCAAGGAAAATGTCAGCATAAATAACAGAGTTTAACAAGATGCTGACACAAAAATTATTCCATTATTTCCACCAGAAATAAATGGTTATATAACAAAAACAAACAGCCAGAAAATAAAATAAAAATCTTAAAAACTACCACTTACCAGTAGCATCAAAGATAGGAAGAGCCTTAAAACAGACCTAACAAGTAGCTGCAATAATTTCATGGAGAAAACTGTGAAATATAAATGAGAGACACTAGGGTAGACCCACATAAGTGAAGGGAAACTCTATGTTCTTGGATCCTAGATCAGGAAACCAAACATTGGAAAGGTGTCAGTTCTCTCTCAAGGGGGTCTTTAAGTTTAATGTGATCCTAATCTAAATTTTAACTGATTTAGTGTGGAACTTTACAAACTAGTCATAAAATATGTTTGGAAGGGAAAAGATCAAGAATACTCAAACACTGGGAAGAAAGAGATTGAGGTTGAGGGCCTCATTTTATTAAGGCTGAGAGAAGTTTTACCTTTTTTTTTTTTTTACTTTGCCACCCTCAGTAGAGTGCCGTGGCATCATACAGCTCACAGCAAACTATAATTCCTAGGCTTAGGTGATTCTCTTTCTTCAGCCTCCAGAGTAGCTGGAACTACAGGCACCTCCACAACGCTCAGCTATTCCTTTTTTCTTTTTTATTAAATCACAGCAGTGTACATTAATGCAATCATGGGGTACAATGTGCTGGTTTCATATACAATCTGAAATATTTTCATCAAACTGGTTAATATAGCTTTTATGGCATTTTCTTAGTTATTGTCTTAAGACATTTATATTCTGCATTTAGTAACTTTCACCTGTACCCTTCTAATATGCACCGTAAGTGTGATTGCACCAACTATCCCCCCTCCATCCACCTTTCCCCATCCCCTCCCCTCCCTTGCCCCTTTTCCCATATTCTTGTGCTACAATTTGGTTATAGCCTTCATATGAAAGCTATAGATTAGTTTCATAGTAGGGCTGAGTACATTGGATACTTTTTCTTCCATTCTTGAGATACTTTGCTAAGAAGAAAATGTTCCAGCTCCATCCATGTAAACATGAAAGAGGTAAAGTCTCCGTTTTTCTTTAAGGCTGCGTAATATTCCATGGTGTGCAAATACCACAATTCACTAATCCATTCATGGGTCAGTGGGCACTTGGACTTCTTCCATGACTTAGCGATTATGAATTGAGCTGCAATAAACATTCTGATACAAATATCTTTGTTATAATTTGATTTTTGGTCTCCTGGATATACACTTAGTAAAGGAATTATAGGATTGAATGGCAGGTCTATTTTTAGATCTCTAAGTATTCTCCAAACATCTTTCCAAAGGCTGGCATGTTTATGTGAAGATGTGTGTGTGTGATTCTAATGTGCATTCATCCATGCCAGGTCAAGAAAAGCTATTGTGTTTGTAGAAAGCATCTTCCACCTCCTGGCTTTAGCCACAACGTGGCTGCTCTCCGTGGACATGGGTCCCTTTGTGGTCCTTTCAAGTAGAGACTGCTCACTTGCACCCACCTACTCACCATGGCATTGCAAGGTCAGACTTGACCCACAACCCACATGTTGCCAGCACACCACAAATTCTCCTCTCGTGTGCCTTTGAAGGCCTTGCTTGTCTGTGACGTACCACATCTCTTGCTTCATTTCTGTCCCCAAAGGCAATGTTCTTTGGCCACCTCAACTCTTGTGATCTTCAGCTTCTCTCAGGACAAGCATTGTCCTACTAATTCTGCAATCCCTCAGAACTCTTCCACTTCAAAAACCACGTGCTGAGTCCTGCTTATCCTGTATCATCTCTCAACCCTATTTTCGTTCCCACATATTCTCCCACCCTTAGTCAGATAAGCTAACATTGGCGGGTTATGGAGAATAGGACATGAATACGTTTGAGGGGGCCATCACTCAACTCACTGCATGAACTCAAGTAACTTTGCAGATTGGAGCTGCAGGAAATTCGTGGGGACCCACCTCTTCAATTGGTCCTGTTACTTATTCACAAAGAGCTAATCTTTCACCTCCTTTTAATCTCTGTCTAATCTCTGAGAGGGGTGGGATCACCAACCACCCCTCTCAAACTCAAGCTGTTCCCACCTCTCTCCCAGCAGGACAGCAGCTGTCCTTCCTCCCTTAGAAAACCAGAGTTGTTAGGTTGTTTCTCCATCAGCTTCCTCTTTCTCTTTTCTTCCAGTCCCAAAAGATGTTTCCTCCTTCTTGCTTAAATCAACTCCTCATGCGAGCTCTGAGTCCATGCCTCCCACTTCTTTTGGGGACTTTATCCCATTAGGTTAGTATTTTAACCTTTTTCCTCTTAGCTATCTTTTTCTATACAGATTTTAACAAGCTGTAGTGTCTACCTCCTTAAAAACAACAACAAAACCTTTATTCCATACTATCCCTTTCTGCTTTATTAACCAGAGGATTTCAAACTTTCGGACTTCATCTTGTAGCACACAACACATTTCATTGTTTATAATATTGACATTGTAAATGGCGCATTGTAAGTATCAGTGAATTCATCCTTAATATGTGCTAAACACTCGGTTATTTCCTGTCTTATTCTACTCCATTCTGTTCTATATTAATACTTTACTCTTCTATTTTTTAAAATGCTGGTTGACACCCACAAAGCTTTATTCAGACCCCGCAACATACTGTAAGCCAAAGTTTAAAAATCATTGATCTACGCCGTCTGCTTTGTTTAAACACATAGGGGATGTGTCTTAACTTCCTCTGCCTTCCGCAGTCCCTGAAAAGCAGTGTCAACCTGCATTATCCCAAGAAACTGTTAGTGCAAGGGTTTATTTATCCAAATAATATTTTAAGTACTTAGAATATGTTTACATATTAACAATTCTAATGGGTATCTTTTTCTTTTTCTCCCTCTAAAGCATTTTGGATGAACAGTGATACTGTCCTCCTGCAAAAATTTCTGCTTCCATGGCCGCTAGGCAGTTGTGATCTCTCCAGGCTTTAACTCATCTTATTGAATACTTCTCCTCAGTTTGACTCCTGGGCCCCACTTTTCTGCTGCAGTTGTAAAGTGTTGGTATTCCCCAGAACTACATCCCTTAAGTCATTGCTCTTCTAACCCACTTTTCCTCAGAGTTCATTCACTCGATGGTGTTAAAGTCACCTGTTTGTTGATTGCTCCTGAGTCTATCTCCACTTACCCTTAATCCCTGAGCCTCTGGTGGTATCAACATCTCTACTGGAGTCCTTTAGGCACTTCATACTTATTATGTCCAAACTTGAACTTTTTATACCAGCAAAAATGCAGTGAGAAAAATGATGTTTTCTGGAACCTGGGTTGGTGTCAATTATATATCCTCTCGATGAGTAATTCTTACATATTCTTAGCCTTGATGATACCGAGTTCTTACAGACCACTTTCTTCCATTTGCCAAAGAGGGACTTTTAAGTTGGCATTACTATTCATGATCCACAATAATGAATATAATTCCTTATTACTGTAACATGGAACTTGCTATGCAAATCTGAGCTGTTACGTCATGCTCCAAACCAAAGCACAAACATTGTTAAATACCCTTAAAATGAAACCACTAAGAATCCAGCTTTCCAACCACCCAATTAAGGTCCAAAAGTCCAGGGTGACACCTGCATTCCCCATCAAGTCTTGCAAATTCCAGGGCCCTCTTTTCCCAAGAGCCTCAGTTCTGTTTCAATAGACAATAAAGAAGGACAAAAACATGGCTCTAGTCCTAGGGAGAGGACCAGCTGGTCCATGCAAATAGGCCAATAAACTGTGGACTTATTTTGCACAGAAATAAAATCATTATGAAGATTGGAGTGACCCAACTGGTTATTTTTTTCTTATTCTCTATTTTTGTTATCTTTCCCCCCTCAGGTGCAGAAAAATTTGAATTGATGCCAGTATGTTTAATTGGATATTTTTAAATAAGCACAAAAAATATCAAGTAGTCCTTTTAAGCATTTTAAGTGAGCTCAACAAGGGCCAAATCAATTAAGCAAATTGCTTTTAAAAATAACCTACCAACTCCAAACAGACCTCGTCCCTATTCCAGAGATGGAAGATGCCAAGGTTTATGCTGAGCACATTTTTCCAGCTGAATTACCAGCTTCCGAACACTGGGGATTTAAAAGGGAAATGCTGACAAAATCTCAACTATGGTAGCAAAATGGTGCAGCTCTGATCTAGCTTTGACAGCAGCTAGGGGACAACCCAACACCCACCAGGAGCTCACCAAGTGGATAGCTTGTCATCTGATTTGCCCATGCCTTGGGTGGGCACTCATACCAAAAATATCCTTATTCTGACTTGTAAAGTAAGACACTTTTTTCTCCTCTTTGATTTTCTGATATAAATGTGTGAAAAAATCTGAAAAACCAAATGGGTGGAAGATTTTCTTTTCCCCTTTGTTTGCACCTCCCCCTCACCCACCATCTAACACACAGTAGTGCAAAAGCTGTATTTTCTTCTGAGCCATAATGTGTAACCAGAACAAACAGAGGACATAGGAAAGGTGGAGAAAAGTTAGATATATAAGCAAGAAAAAGTGAGTTATTGATTTTATTGACTGGTCTGTTAACTTCTGACATTGCAATAAAGTCTTATTTATTTGTATACAGAAGACTCAATTACATAGATACATATCATTTTAACAACTGGGTTATTTACAGGACAATTGCAGCTTCATAAATAATATAGACCTGGAGTTTTCTTGGGCTGATGTTTAGCCATTGTTACCTAAGGAAGTTGTGATGGCCAGGAGTCCACTACAGTGGGACGTCATTAGACCAGCATGACAATAGGATGGGGACAAGGGAGAAGCAGGGCAACGGTTAACAACGTAGTAAGGACAAGAGTGCTCGGCTCAGCTGAGATATCCAGCGAATAATACTGTGCTAATAGCATCCAGAAAGCACTGCTGAATTGTTCTCTGTCCTGCCACAGCATGGCAACCAGGAAAGCTGGCAATCGAGACGGTCAGGTTCAAAAATCCAGGTCTTTACACTTTTATTTTAATGGTGCAAGCCATTAGGATTCTATTTCCGGATTTGTTTTCTAAATGTGAAGGATATGCCTCAAAGGATATTTTTGTAAGAATTGGATCAAGTATTCCCAAACATCTCCTCTTGACAGGGCAATGGTAGCCATGGAGGGGAACATCCTGGGGCTGCCCAAGTTCCCTAGAGTTCCCTAGAGTTTCCTAGAGCCTTGTTTGGGTGATCTCCTGAAGTAATTCTGCATTTAACTATTAGTTTAATTAGTTTAATAGGTAGCTTCCCTGCTAGTCCATAAGCCCCAGAGGCCCAGGAACAAAATCTGGTTATTAAATATTTGTTGAGAATTTAGTAAATCAATGAATTAATGAGAGGTAGTGACAGTATAGTGCAATTTTTAAATGTCCCTAGTATTTTTCAAAATACCCTCCATCTGGCAAGAACTTAATAAATATCATGTTAAATGAATGAGAAAATAAATGAATGAATAGTTTTCAAGGAGGTGACTAGATCTCATTGTCAACAGTGGACTTGGAACTCAGACCTGCAGCAAAGCTCCTCTACTGGGCAAGGATCAGAGAGCTCCTGGCAGTCAAGTGCAGATAAAAGCAGCTGCGAGAAACCCCAGAATCCAGGCCCATGCTCTGAGCAAGCATTTGCTACTTAAGTAAGCATGAGGGCTGCCAGCACCTTCCTGGTGGCTGTTGTCTCCCTGGTCCTTATTCATTTATTTGGTTCTTATTTGTAAGTCCAGCTCTACGTGTGTAGTGCATGTGTGCTTATGCTCTGCTTAGGACCTGGGTTTGTTTCTGGACTCGATTCAGGCTCCACCTCAGCCCATGCATAGATTCCTAGGTACCAAATGAGCCATTTTTGTCCAAACCCATCACCACCAGATATTGCCCCCAAATGATACCTTCCTCCCCAGAAATTCTTTCTTTTTGCTCTGCCGCTCATACGTGACTGCGTGGATTTCTGTTCCCGGCTCCATGTCCTCCATGTCTGAGCCATGAGTAGGGCCTCTCTCCCCCCTCTAGTACAGCCTTTGCAAATCACCATCCCTGGCTCTGTGTCCCCCTCCTGACGCACCCAAGGTCTCTACCTTGCCCCCAGAAATTGACAATGCTGGGGGCTAGTGCTTAGAATTTGAGCATTTTGGCAGATCAAACAGCTGTGACCCAGTTTCCCCAGCACCTGTCTGCTCTGTGTCCCGGAGCCCTGCTGGGTGACATGCTTACTAATGTGGTTGCCAGGGTAGTCTCTGTCTCCCTCCAGACAAGAAGTAACAGGTAACATTAAGCTAGCTCACATTTATTTAGTGTTTATTTACTAGGGGCCAGAAACTGTGATTATGCAATTTATTTATGTAGTTAGCATATTTAATCCTCTGTGAAAGAGATGCCCTTTTTATTTCCTTTTTAGAGATGACAAAACTGAGCTGAGAAAGATGAAGTGACTTGCCGGGGATGTCACAATGGGAAGGTGCTGAGCTCTGACGAGATTCTTTCCCTGGTGCTGGCATTGGCGGGTATCCTGATGGAGGCCATGTCATTCTCCCCGGCGTCCCCCCATCACCACTCCCATCTCCCAACTCAGCTTTCTGTCTCAGAGTATGGGCCAAAGGTGGGGGCATCCGCTGGACGTTGCTCAGTGGCAGCGTTGGCCATCAGAGCATAGGGTGGACGGGAGACAGGACAGAGAAGAGGCACTTGGTTATGCTTGTCATTCATCTGAGTGCCAGGGAGGGCCTCCGAAGGGGACTGAGGGCTCAGCTGCTTCAGCACCACAATGGCGGATTTGGGATGTGAGAGCCGCTGCTTCCGGGGTGGGGCAGAGAAACCGGGCACAGGTAGTGACGCGATTTGCTTGAGAGCAAACGCAATTAGAAGGATGAACGTGAATGGAAATGTGAAGTTAGAGGGAACAGGAGATTCTCAGGGGGCAATACTAGGGGTTTTTTGGCCTATGAGGAAAGTGCTGTTTCAGAACAGTGCACACAAGCTCCAAGGAGTTCAGTTGTAGCCATTTACAGTTAGAATTATCCTCATCTTCCAATCTTCCTTCACTGTTTTCATATGCCTGAATCCATGGTTGGCCACATGAGTCTGATTTTATAGCTTCCTCTAAAGCAGGGGTCCTCAAACTACGGCCCGCGGGCCACATGCTTTGGTGTGAATTGTATTCGTTCCCGTTTTGTTTTTTACTTCAAAATAAGACATGTGCAGTGTGCATAGGAATTTGTTCATAGTTTTTTTTTTTTTAAACTATAGTCCGGCCCTCCAACGGTCTGAGGGACAGTGAATTGGCCCCCTGTTTAAAAAGTTTGAGGACGCCTGCCTAAAGCAATGGTTTTCAACCTTCCTAATGCTGCGACCCTTTAATACAGGTCTTGGGTTGAGACCCACAGGTTGAGAACCGCTGCTCTACAGCATCCTCTGTGGCCAGTGATTTCTTTAACATTTCCCTCTGTCCTTCTTTATCATGATTATTTGGGATTGGAAAATTGTATGTCATCATCATTTGTAATAATAATTGATAACAAATAGCCAGGCGTCGTGGCGGGCCCCTGTAGTCCCAGCTACTCGGGAGGCTGAGGCAGGAGAATCGCCTAAGTCCAGGAGTTGGAAGTTGCTGTGAGCTGTGTGACACCATGGCATTCTACCAAGGGTGATAAAGTAAAACTCTATCTCTACAAAAAAATAAAAATGAAAATTAAAAAATAATTGATAACAATAGCCAACATTTGTTGACCACTTATTATATGCCAGGCACAGAGCTGGGCTCTTTTTATTCAGTAATCTATTTAAATCTTACAACTAGGATGCAGGTGCTATCATTATCTCCATGTTATAGTTGAAGAAAGTTAACATCAGAGAGGTTGAGCAACTAATCCAAAGTCACACAGGTAGTACATGTGAAAAAAGATGGAAACACAAGTAAATCTGACTTCACACTGCAGTCAGAATATGATTTTTAAAAAATATGAACACCTGGTCTCTTCTTTCTAAGGGTTCTGGTTATAGGATCCTGGATGATTTCCCTGATTTTTTCAGAATCTGAATTTCTAAAGTCTTATACATCTGACTCTGCCTCATATTCCCTTTCTTGATCAATAAGCCATCTGTGGTCACATTGTACTGAGGATATTGTTACACAGCATGGCCCAATTGATCAGAATTAAATCTAGGCTCAGAATACCACTCTGCTTCCTAAACTCCTGAGAGACGAAGCTGTCAGACAGGCCGACCAGAAAGGATGCTCGGCTTTTAGCTGACGTCTCTGGGAGAAATTCTTTATTACCGAACATCTTCCAGTAACAAAATCATATAATTAGTATTGGATGGCATCATCCATATCTCCCATCAGATCTGGGGTTCATCATATGCCCCCAAATGAAACTTTTACTCTTTAACTGAGAAAAAGAAAAGAGGCCTCTTACGCCCAGGAGCTCCCAACCAGGCCTTGGGGATGTGCTGCTGAACCAAACAGCTTCCATCAGACAAGGCCGCTCTGACCCTGATGGATCAGGCAAAACTAGGAACACTCCATAATCATGCCAAAGACAAACAGAAAAGAAAAAGAACATTGTCCACACCATAAAAGAACCAAATAACACCCATCCTGGCTAATAGAGTGAACACTATTCTTTTACCAATTACACTTTTAGCCTGTGTTCATTTTTCCTACCTTCTGTGGAAGAGTTATTAAAGTATTCTTCATAAAATTGTCCCAATTCCAGACAGCATCAAATCCAGAGCAAAGCTCTGTTTCCTTGGACCCTTTCCAAAATCACCTGCACAAGCTCAAATCCCTCTAACACCTTCTTACAAGATGCTTCACAGGCCCCATAGTATTCTCCTCTTGTCATGAGTCTGTAAATCCAAATGTGTTCAACTACATGGTGGTCTGTGGCCAAAGTACATTGATACACTTAAATACTTACTGTACACATTCATAGATTTGCATATAACTCATAGATTTGCATATAATTCATAGATTTGCATATAATGCAGTTTGGGATTAAAAGAGCACAAGAATTTCATCAGACTAATGTTTGAATCCAAACTCCTTCTCCTCTTTGTCTTTTCTTTCTTTCTTT
>CAUYRH010052790.1:0-15240 GCA_963574655.1 Perodicticus potto
TTTTTGAGACAGAGCCTCAAGCTGTCACCCTGGATAGAGTGCTATGGCATCACAGCTCACAGCAACCTCCAATTCCTGGGCTCAAGCGAGTCTCCTGCCTCTGCCTCCCAAGTAGCTGGGACTACAGGTGCCCACCACAACACCTAGCCATTTTTTGGTTGCAGCCGTTATTGTTGTTTGGCGGGCCGGGGCTGGATTCGAACCCACCAGCTCAGGTGTATGTGGCTGGCGCCTTAGCCCGTTGAGCCACAGGCGCCGAGCCTCAAATTATTTTCTAGAATTACATTGCCAGAGAAAATGGACAGTAATTTCGATTCATCCCTCTTATGTCATGTATTTTTGTGTATTTTATAGAATTTTATAAAATGGGGGAATTTTTTTCTCCATTAAAAAAATCAGGAGGGTTAGCTGGGCGTTGTGGTGGGTGCCTGTAGTCCCAGCTGCTCCAGAGGCTGAGACAAGAGAATCGTTTGAACCCAAGAGTTTGAGGTTGCTGTGAGCTGTGATGCCACTGTACTGTATGGAGGGTGGCAAGTGAGACTCTTTTTATCTTATTAATGTTGTGTAGAGATAAAAGCTTCTTAATTTAGGAATAAGTATACATATTTAAAGATTTATTTTTGCTGGCTACATTTAAAAAAATTATTTTGAACAATTTAAAACATATAGAAAAGTTAAAGCTCAGTTCAAGAAACTTTTTTTGTCTGATCTTTTTCAGAGTAAGAAGTTACCCCCAAATACTTTATTTCCTACAAAGACCTTCTTCTGGATAACTATAATATAACTATTATATAACTAACACTGATGTATTACAGCTGTGTGATCATCAGACTCCATTCAAGTTTCACCAATTATCCCAATAATGTCTTTTGTAGCAAATAAGATCCCATCCAGATTTGTACACTTTATTTTGTTGGCTTGTCTCTTTAGTCTCCTTAAATGGAAAAATTTCCTCAGTTGTTGACATTTATGACCTTAAAAATTTTGGAAATGAAGGCTAGTTATTTTTGTAGAACAGCCCTCTCTCTAGGTTTGTCTTATGGTTCCTCATTGCTGCTGATCATCAGCAGAAATGTTGCAGAAGTGGTATTGTGTTCTTTTCATTGTATCCTGTCAGCTGGCACACAAGTTTGTCTTGTTCCATTACTGTTGGTGTTCACTTTGATTACTTGATTAAGGTTATAATCTGGCAGATATTTTCCTTTCTTTTGAAGGAAGATGCTTTCAGACTATGTGTATATCCTGTTCCTCATCAGATTTCAAATTCATGGGCTTATTCAGTAGGTTATAATCCATTACTCTTGGTGTTTATTTTCATTTCATGCTCACATTGTTTCACGTTTTCCAGTAGAATCCATTTCAAGCTGGTTCCTATGTTAGGGACGCCCCCATTATTCTGTGAACACACTCAAGCAATCAGTTCTCTTGCCTCAGCCTCCTAAATAGCTGGAATTACAGGCATGTACCATACACCTGGCTAATTTTTCTATTTTTAGTAGAGATAGGGTCTTGCTCTTGCTCAGGCTCTTCTTGAATTCCTTGAGCTCAAGCAATGCACCTGCCTCTGCTTCCCAGAGTGCTACGATTAGAGGCCACCTTTAGCATACTTTTTAATCTAAGAATTTACACTTTAAGGTGTGTGTGATTCTGTTCCCTGAGTCCCAAATATAATACAAAAGTATAAATACTAAACTGCAAGGAATTTTTTTGTGTATTTGAATTAGGTTGACTGCATAGATGGACCTTCATTGGTCCTGAGAGATATGATATGTTGATGTATTTGGAGCGCATTTAATGGGAAGGTATGCATTATCATCAAAGAACAATTTTGTTGCATGATACTTTAAATTATAGAATGCCATGTTTCGTTTTCTGAGGAAAGGTGATGACTTAACATTAATCATATACACTTTACATCTTAGTAGCTGTTGCTATTTGAACTCAAATGACGATTGCTACTGAACCTGATATATCTATAATGGTAATTTCTATGTTACTATATTAGTGACGATATGAGTCAGTTAGTCTTAGCCTGTGCTGCCAGCTAGCAGAGCACAACTCAGTGCAAGGCAGAAGTGAGATCACTAGGAAGAAGGTTTTAGAGTAAATGATCTGAAAAGAATTGAAGCAAATAGGGAAAGTGAGATGTTCTCTAGAACCCTGGAGAAGAACTTCCAGGCAAAAGAAAAGATCTCTAGTGTAAAGTACAAAGAGTATTTGGCAGAGCATTAGGCTGAGAAGAGCCCTTTTGCTGGTTATAAAGACGGACAGGAAAAGAGAACATCGTAAGGATCTTTTAATGACTTTCTAACATGGAACACACAAGTATTGCCCAGAGGTCTTATGTTGTAGATAAATGAGGTAAAAGAAAGGGATAAGTGCAAGAGGTAAGAAAGAGGTAAATGAGAAGTGGACTAGTCAGCCAAGAGGTGAGTTGGGTGTGGGGTAGGGAATGCACAGTGGGGTGAGGAATGGAAAAGAAACCTGGAAGGGGAAAGGAAGGGCTGAGAAAGGAGATCACTCCTTTCTGAATCAGACTAAAATGTATTTATTTATAATTGTCTTTTGAAATACTAGCTGCTGTAATTTCTTTGGTCCTTTGTTAATTTTTTTTTTTTTTTTATTGTTTCAGGGTCATTTGAGGGTGCAAAGAATTGCCTTTGTCAAATTTTTAATGTATATTTGCTAAATACTAGGACGATGAATTTTTTCCTTTAAAGTTTGAGGATTTGCTTATTATTGTTCTTCTCAATAGAACAACCACAGCAGCCTGCCCTAGTGAAAATACTCTGTGGGTTATATTCATTAGCCAGATAACATCAACATTGTAACAGAAGAAATAAATTAAGACAAAGCCCAGACTTTTGTCCTTTCAGATTCAAACTTGCCCATCCTGCACTGAACTCTGTAGTCAAGAATTGCCATTAGCTTTCATTATTTAATTTTTTGTTGGTTTTCTAACACTATTCTAAGTGTCAGGTATAAAAGGATGAGTAAGATAAATTTCACACCAGTGGGAGAAGATGGGTTAATTAATGGATGGTTCTGGAATAATGTGTTAACTCTTTGGGAAGAGGAGTTACTAATTTGAGAAAATAGTTTATGCTTTATGTCAATAACAGAGGGTTTTAAAAACATCAGATTTAGATATTTTTGATTGAAACTCTGGTTTTGTAGCTAAATGGAATCTGATATTTCAGGTTATTTTTCTTAACCTAAAACTTTTTTGTAGCATCTGCAGAAAAAGAGGCAATCAAAGGTACATACTCCAAAGTACTGGATGCATATGGACTACTAGGTGTTTTACGATTAAATCTTGGTAAGTTTATTATTCAATATAATTGATCCTTTTTTTATTTTCTACTTTTATAATTCTACCCATATATTACTTCAAACTTCATATTTAAGCTACTAATGTGATAACGTATTTTAAACCTTAATTTAGCTTATTTTGTCTTAATATTTATTGCGCTAAAAGTCATGTTGCATGCTCAGGCTCTTGTGATTTTTAACTTCCAGAGTTAGTCTTTGGTTTGAACACTTTAGGAGATGGGTGTCAAGGAAAATCAGAGCATAGCTCTTTGTCTTTCCTTCAGTACATTTAGGAAAAGGTATCTTGTGAGAAACACTGATTTTCTGGGTTTACAGTGAAAGAGATATCTGTTTTGGATTTAAAAGGTCTCAGCTCGAGCCTGTCTCTGCCACTTAATGTCACCATGGGCTGCAGAGTTGCCTTTGTGATGACCAGTTTGCCTGTAATGGTGTAACTCAAAGTGTGGCCCAAAGACTGGTACAGTTGGTGAATTATTTTGTCATTGGTCTGTGATGATATAAGGAACTTGAACATCAATGCATGTCAACATATGGCTTCCGTCACTGATAAAGTCTTACCATGAGAAAAAGGTTAGCTGAACTAAAAGGTAAATTTAGTGATGTAATTGATTTGCATTCTGGTATACCCCTTTCTTGTTGTGAGCTGATAACAGTTAATGGACCATACTTTGAATAGCACTGGTGTATAAAATGAAAATTTGTCATTTGTTACAAATGTCAAACACCATGCCGAGGTGCTTTACTAATTAATCTTAGGTGATCCTAGAGATACCTAATGAGGTATTTGTTTTAATTCCTTTTCAGAAAGGATCATATCCCAGTTTGGTTATACTGCATGCTCAAGTTGGTCCAGATAATAAATAGGGGAGCCAAGATTCAGGGCCACTTTTGTCTATGTCAAAGCCCAGGCTCAAAGTACACCTGCTGAATTTCAAGTTCTTACTGATTTCATAGGGTTTTTTAAATCACAATTAGAAGAAAAAATCTCTATAAAAGTTTTGCAAACCAAATTACTTTATAAATTGTTACCAAGGACTTTTGTCCATATATCATCAACATTGTCAGGTCACATTTGTGTACCATTTTTTCAATTGTACAAAGCACTTTCACATTCATTATCTTATCTGAATTTCCCTATAAGGAGAGGGTAGAGAATGTAACACATTTTTTCATTTGATAAATTTTTTATAGCTTCAGTAGAGGAACAATTTCATAAGTGTGAGATTATCCTATTAATGTTTAAATGCTTTATTATTCTTAACATATTTAAAGAAGGATTTTTTTCAACTAAAAAAAATTTGGTTGTGAGTTTAAACATGTCCATGATAGCTTTAAAATAATCACAATGTCATATTTAAAACATAGAGGTATAAGAAAAAAGAAGAAACTAAGTAGTTTGAAAAATGTTGGGATTTTTTTCATGCAATAACATCTTTGGTTTTTACAGGTGATACTATGTTACATTATCTGGTCCTTGTCACGGGATGTATGTCTGTTGGAAAAATTCAAGAATCTGAAGTGTTCCGTGTTACTTCCACTGAGTTTATATCACTCCGAATTGATTCTTCAGATGAAGATCGCATTTCAGAAGTACGAAAAGTTTTGAATTCAGGAAACTTTTATTTTGCCTGGTCTGCCTCTGGCATCAGTTTAGATCTGAGTCTTAATGCACATCGTAGTATGCAAGAACAGACAACTGATAATAGATTTTTCTGGTGAGTTCATGTTTTATTTTTTCCCCTTTTTAATTGTGCTGTGTAATAGGTTGGTGATTTGGGACATAAGGTGTTCAACAGTTGTTATTTCTAGAGGTAACATTGCTGATTGTGCATACCCCTCTTTTCTGGTCCAGAATCCTCAGCAGAGTATGGCTGGTAGCTACAGTCAGTTTATTAAAGTTGGAATATGACATGAAACCCATTTACTCCTCCTGATCTAGACTGACCTTTCATTTCTGAAATACAGTAGAACCTCTATAAGTTGACCACCCAAGGGACTATAACAAATTGGTCAACATATAGCAGTAGTCATTATAAGGAACTAGGCCTACTGTACTGATATGTACATGTGGTGCATGTCTGGTCTATGAAAATTAGATCAACTTAAAGAGGTGAGCAGTATAGGGATGTGGTCAACTATAAAGGTTCTACTGTATATTTAAAATATTTGTTTTTGCCAGGTGCGGTGGCGTGTAATCCTAGCACTCTGGGAGGCTGAGATGGGTAGATTGCCTGAGCTTATAGGTTTGAGACCAGCCTGGAGCAAGAGTGAGACCCCATCTCTAAAAAATAGCCGGGCATTGTGGTGGGCTTCTGTAGTCCCGGCTACTCGGGAGGCTGAGGCAAGAGAATCGCTTGAGCCCAAGAGTCTGAGGTTGCTGTGAACTGTGACACCACTGCACTCTACCAGGGGAGACAAATTGAGACTGCTTCTAAAAAAAAAAATAAACAAAATATTTGTTTTTAATATAGGAATGAATTCAGTTGTAACAAAACTGTGTTGTTCGTATTTCCTGTATTTAGTTTTATGATGTTATCTCTGGCAGTATTCCCTGCCTAAGCCAACAGTCTCATTTTTAATTTTAAGAGTATAAGTAGGTGATCCTGATTCCAGAGTAGCAGACTGTGAAGTAGTAGTATACTGGGACAAAGACTAGTACTATAATAAGATAGAACTTACGTAGGTAGCTGTGATGTATTTCATAATTATGCATAATTGTGCTGTATTGTAAGTAGGCATGAATGGTGAGCAGAACACATGGGACTATAATTGGTATTGCATTATTGTAGTAGACTACATTTCTAATATAGTGGTTCTATTGTCTCCAGCCAGCTTTGATGTTGACTTTTTTCCTTACTGTCATGTGCAAATTATGTTTCATTATATTCAAATGTTACAAGACCAAAGTTTAGGACTCTTTGCTCTTTGCCCACCTGTTTAGATTCAAGGTGTCATTCATTTCCCCTCTCTATTCCCACCCTATGTTATTTTCTCTGTCACACTTTCACACTATCACTTATATGGATCTTGAATAGCATATTCAGGTGTGACTCATTTCCCTAGCTTAGGACTTAGGGTCAACCTTAGGATAGTAGACTAGATTTAGAGCAACAGCTTGGTCACCTTCTAGCTCATGTGGCAGTGTTTTGATCCAGAGTAGTGTCACGGTGGAGGAGAGAGGGAAGAGTATAAAAAAGAGTTTAGAGCCCTGTATGTTAGTCCTTGAGTCTGGGGTGGGGGATGGAGGAGTTAATAGGCAGTGAATGGGCATAGGGTCCTGTCTGCTCAGAGAAGCCAGTGACTTTTGTCTAGCATTCAGAAATAGGCCTCTGAAAGTTAAAACTGTCAACACTACTTTTTCTAGTGAAAAATATTGAATCCCTTGGAAAAGGTAAACATGTACCTGTGCTTAATGTTTTTCTTATCTTATCTTTTTGTTTTCTCATTCCTACCCCAAATTTCTTATATTAAAAGATAAAATCTTTTTTTCAATGCTTAGAAGTCTAAGCAGGTACAGATACATTGGCTAAGTTTAATCAGTAGAAATGATTTATTTTTTCATTCAATTAAGAGTGATGATAGGGTCAAATTTAAATAAAGCCTAAGGGGGTTTGTTCAGTAGGAGGCAGGTTAAACAAGGGGATGGCTAAAACACCAAAGATGAATTTTGTTCTTTTGCTAAAAATTGGATTTCTTTCCTGTTCTCTTTCTTTTCTTTTTCTTTCTTTTTTTCCTTTTTTTTTTTTTTTTTTTTTGGAGTTAAAGCATCCCACTCTTGCCTGGGCTAGAGTGTAGTGTTGCAGTCTTAGTTCACTGTAACCTCAAACTCTTAGGCTAAAGCATTTCTCCTGGCTGAGCTTCCTGAGTAGCTAGGACTAATTTAAAGAGGAGGTCTTGCTTTGTTGCCCCAGCTGGTCTCAAATTCCTCCCACCTAGGCCTCCTAAAGTGCTGGGATTAAACAGACATGCGCCATTGTACCCATCCAGGATTTGCATTCTTCAGCTTCACTTTGCATAGAAAAATGAAAATTTGGAATTCATTGTGCATACTATTGCAACAAGTAGAAGTATTTTTCAGGATACAGCCAAGTAATTGTTGTGGTCAAAGAGTGGCAAATACCTGTCATAAAACACATCATGAAAACTGACAGCAGAGGGAGAAACTCTGTCTGAAAAAAATGCATAGGATTTGAGGTCTATTTAAATGTAAGAAAAATAAATCTTTTATACTGTCACCATGACATGGATCTCAGCTATGGTGTCTGGCCATAAGTCACAATCAATGTGAACTTTTTTCCAGATCAGTGTAGGAAATAGTCAAGTATGGAAGTTTGAGTAAAGTATTTTTAAAATAAGTAACAGCCATCAGATTTAATGTTATCTCAGCCACTCATTTACATTCCTATATGCCTTCTTTGATGGATAAGAGGGGTTGAGGTCATACTGACCCAGAACTGCACTTGACCACCACCTATTTTGTCTCTACTGCAGCCTTTAATCTGAGGGATGGATGGGCAGGGAGTTGATACAGATAAAAGCAGAGTCCATATAGCCAGGGATGGAAGTTGCAGCTCTGCCATGATGGCCTTCTCACCCCGTCACCCTGGGTTCCCAGCTGGAACTTTAGTCTTCAAGAAAATCCTGTTGTTTAAGTTGAGAAGGTAGTACAGAGCACTTAGGAATTCTACTTAACATTCAGAGAACCAAACTTTAATAATATGGAAAATCTACTTTTGACTTTACTAGAGTTTTTGTGCTCAGCAATCTATTTTGCATAGTGGTAGGTTGGTTAAAAGCTTCAGTGTGTTCTCTGGAGGACTAAGGTTCCAACCGAGGCCCCTACAGGGTGCAGGGTGATGGGGTGAGAAGCGGGCCTCCCCTACCTCCCACCCTTCCTCCCACTTTAGCTGTAGGGCTTCTGCTTTTAGCTATATCTTAATCGTTGGATTTTTGTGTGTGTTTGTTTGAATAAACTTTTTTATCTCAAAAAGTTTGGAAACCAGGCCCTATTTTTTACCTAGAATGTTAAAAAAGTATTTGCAATGAACTCTTGTAGTTCTACACTTAACACTATAGCCATTAGCCACCTCTGGCTATATAAATTAATTGAAATTTTCCAGACATGGTGACTCACGCCTATAAATCCTAGCATTTTGGGAGGCTGAGGTAGGAGAATGCCTTGAGCTCAGGAGTTAGAGACCAGCCTGAGCAACATCGAGAACCCATTTCTAATAAATATCGAAAATTAGTCAGGTGTCATGCCTCATGCCTGTAGTCTCTGCTGAGGCAAGAGGATTGTTTGAACATAGGAGTTTGAGGTTGTTGTAATGGCACTCTAGTGTGGGTGACAGAGCAAGACTCTGTCTCAAGTAACAAACAAAATAATTTAAAATAGAGCTTTATAAAAATCAAGCCTTAAAAATAGAGCTTTATAAAGTGGGGCAGGGAGGTGTATAAGTAGTACTTTTGTAACAAGTTAGGTTATAAATACATTATATATAAAGACATGACAGAAATGAGGCACTGATACTAAAAACAAGTGCTTCTTTTGTATGGACCATAGATAATATATTGAAGGATTTCATTTTATAGCCCAGTCTTCTGATTCATAGCATGGTAAATATAAATCAACTGATTGATTTTGTTGCCTTTTAATTTAACAACATTAAATTAATGTTCTAGGAGCACTGTTTTAAAATTTATACTTCAGCCTGGAATGCAGTGGCTCATGCCTATAATTGTAGCACCCTGGGAGACTGAGGCAGGTGGATTGTTTGAGATCACAAGTTCAAGACCACCTTGAGCAAGAATGAGACCCCATCTCTACTGAAAAAAAAAAAAAAAATAGAAAAACTAACCAAGTATGGTGGCGCACAGCTGTAGTCTCAGCTACTCAGGAGGCTGAGGCAGGAGGATTGTTTGAGTCCAAAAGTTTGAAGTTGCTGTGACCTATGATGATACCATGGCAACTACCTAAGTTGACAGAATGAGACCCTTGTCTCAAAAAAATAAATAAATAAAATTTATACTTTGTTATTTAGTACTTAAAAAGCTAATACAGTTGTTTCTTTTTATGTTAGGAATCAGTCTTTGCATTTACATCTCAAGCACTATGGTGTGAATTGTGACGAGTGGTTATTGCGCCTCATGTGTGGAGGAGTAGAAATCAGAACAATTTATGCTGCTCACAAACAGGCAAAGGCTTGCCTCATTTCAAGATTAAGCTGCGAACGAGCTGGGACCAGGTTTAATGTCCGGGGAACAAATGACGATGGTCACGTTGCTAATTTTGTAGAAACAGAACAGGTATATAGTATTTTACATTGCTTAATTTGTGTATTATAGGAGAGGCACAGAAAATACTACAGCATGTCCCATAGATCACCATATATTCACAGGGAAGATAGGAAGTTGTGGCTGAATGTACCTTTATTTACAAAATATCTGTTACACATTTTTACAACATTTTTAAAAAATATTTCTTTTTGTGTTGATGTATAAATATTAAAAATCTGTAAAATATAATGTTAGTTTGTTAATTTTTCCTTTGGGACACCCTGTCAAATAACAGACTTTTATTTGATTCAGAACTCATTTTAACAGCTATAATATTATTTAATGAATGTCTTTGGTAACTTACTGACCTTATAAAAAGGTTTCCCTAGAACAAACTTATTTTTTTCTTTTTTTTATATCTAAACATTGCTGTAAGAACAAACTTATTTTGATATGATTCTGCAAATAGGTCAGCATGGCATAGTCCAATGCTATGTTTTGGTATTGAATTTAAAAATCTTCACTTGTAAAACTAATCAAGTTAAGTGTTTTTTGTGGCATTGAATCAAACCCAACTCTTAATGGTAGATATGTGTACCATGTAAAAATAAGTAGCTGTGATATTTTTGGCTATGAAACTGTATGATTATAAATTCAGACCATGTCCACAGCCCAACTTAGATCTTCAAATTAGGTTTTGAAAAATATAAAAAGCCAAAGAAAAATATTAAATGAAATATAAAGATATGTGTGTAAAATACTGACATTTAAGGGAAGTTTGTGATTCTTTTTTTTTTCTTTCTTTTTTTTTTTTTTTTTTTTAGGTTTTTGTAAAGGGTTGGGTTTTAATCGGCCACCTCTGGCATATGGGGCCAGCACCCTACTCCTTTGAGCCACAGGCACCGCCCCTAAAAGTGGTGATTCTTATGCTTATATTTTTACTATTACTTTGTTTAATGTTACTCAGTAGAAAAAGGTTAGTAGTAACCTATTTTGTATATTTTGAATAAGACAAGTATGGATGAGAGATAAAATATAGCTAATATAGAACAGAATTTAGTAAATGTGGCTTTTTCAATACAGACATACTTTTTCTGTAGAAATAATTTATTATTTTTCTTTGTAGGTTGTGTACTTAGATGACTCTGTTTCTTCCTTCATACAAATCCGAGGATCTGTTCCATTGTTCTGGGAGCAACCAGGGTTGCAAGTATGTGTTTGACATTCAGTTTTTAATTTTTCGATACTTTCCATATTTTCTAAAGTTTTGGAATAGTTCATCACTTTATTGATAGTTCCACTGTGCCATTTAATAATTTTAGCTTGATTCACTAATAAACATCTGATTAGAGTTCCTAGATATGCCTAGATAGTCTTAGATATTTTTTCCTTTAATGCTATTTCAAATAACCATAGAAATTCAGCTGCTATATTTAATAATAAAAAATTTGAGCTCTTTATAGCACTTTGGTTCTCAAAGTGATCCCATTTCTTGTTATCTTAGTATATAATGATTTAGTCTCTTTAGGCAGAAGAATATAGTAACTGAAAGCCTTAGGAACCAGAATTCTCAGTTGGGGTACTTATTCTATCACTGCCAGCTGTGTGATCTTGAACAAGTGATTTAACCCTTATGTTTCCTTACCTGTAAAATGAGAGTAATATTAATAATACCTACTGCATGGAGCACCGTATAAAAGCTAGCTATTGTTGTTGTCAATATATCTGCTACTGGAATTTTATTTTGTAATTTATATGTAGTAACTTTCTTCTTCAGTGTTTTCTGAGTTGCTTTCTGGTAGGCCTTTATTGAAATAAATGTCTAATTATTTATTATTATTTTTTTCACTTATTTAGAGACAGTGTCTCACTTTCTTGCCCGCAATAGAGGGCTGTGGTGTCATAGTTCACAGCAACCTCAAACTCTTGGGCTCAAGAGATCAGCACTCAGCCTCAGCCTCCTAAGTAGTTGGGACTACAAGTGCTTACTGCAACATCCAGCTATTTTTTAGAGATGGGGGTCTTGCTCTTGCTCATGCTGGTCTCAAACTTGTGAGCTCAAGTGATCCACCTACCTCGGCCTCCCAGAGTGCTAGGATTATAGGTGTGAGCCACTGTGCCTGGCCCAGTGTCTATTTCTTTCTTTCTTTCTTTCTTTTTTTTTTTTTTTTTGTGACAGAATCTCACTATGTCACCCTTAGTAGAGTGCTGTGGCATCACAGCTTACAGCAACCTCCAACACCTGGGCTTAAGTGAGTCTCTTGCCTCAGCCTCCCAAGTAGCTGGGACTACAGCCACCCATCACAGTGCCCGGCTATTTTTTGTTGTTGTAGTTGTCATTGTTGTTTAGCAGGCCCTGGGCCAGGTTTAAATCCTCCAGCCCCAGTGTATGTGGCCAGTGCCCTAGCCATTGAGCTACAGGTGCTAAGCCACCAAATGCCTAATTTTTAAAAACATAAAGTCCTGTAATCCCAGCAATTTCTAAAGCCAAGGTAGGAGGATCTTTCAAATTTAGGAGTTTGAGACAAGTCTGGGAAACATATTGAAATGTGCATCTACCAACAAATAAATAAAACATAAGATTTTTAAAAATGTAAGGTTGTAATATTGAATTGCTTATAATGGTATAATTTTGCATTTTATTCACAAATTAGTCCCTAAAGCATGTCATATTTACTTTGGGTCTCTGAGTATGTGTAATCCAGTGAGTTTTGTGCCTCAATCTGAGAAAAGAAAGAAAAAAACAAGCTTCCAGCTGTATCTCTTACATTCTAGCTTGGTTATTATACCAAAAAATTACAGACCACTTAAACTTTTTTAGTAATACATTTCATTCAAGACAAGACAAGAGTTAACAAGAGTTAACTCTTATTCTGCTCTACAGAAATTCTTGACTTCTTATCAAGACTGAGACTGGTTTGACTTGTTTTATCTTTTGTCTTGTAGGGTAACTTAATAGATATATCTCTGCCCAGATCTCCCATAGGAAAGAATCCCAACCTACCTTTACTTCTCCTAGGGGTAATTTAAATAGATATATCTCTGCACAAATCTCCCTTGGAAAAGAATCCCAACCCAACTTTACTTCTAAGCTTTCATGATTAGCAATGGGTGTTTAGAATATTTGCTTTAAGAACATTCCTGAAACCTTGATTTGATAGAAGGTGAATGCTCTTGTTTTAGGGACAGGCTAGTATGGGCCCTATGTTTTACCACTTTCTGTGTTATTTTATTAAGAAAGCAGAATTACAGTGTTTGATTATTCAATAAGGTAGGATCCTGAGTACTTGCAATAAGAGATTTCCTTGGGTAGGTCTTCCTTGCTACTTCCTTCTGTATTCTGTGGCCTCCCCACATAAATAATCTGGCTGGTTAATGTCATGTGTGATAGGCTGAAAACTATGAAATTTAAGATCATGCATTTCTTCATAGAGATGGTTTTTTAGTTTTCTTTTGTGACTTGGTCTTGCACCGTTGTATAGGCTAGAGTGCAGAGGTGTCATCATAGCTCAGTACAACCTCAAATTTGAGGGCTCAATCTGTCTTTCTGCCTCAGCCTCCCAAATAACTAGAGAAGTACAAGTATGTGCTGCCATGCTGGGCTAATTTTCCAATTTTTGGGAAGTGACAGGGTCTCACTGTGTTGCTCAGACAGGTCTTAAACTCCTGGACTCAAGTGATCTTCTTGCAATGGCCTCCCAAAGTATTAGTATTACAGGTGAGAGCCACCATGCCTAGCAGAGATTATAATTTTCGAGACAGTGAGACAGTCTAACAATTCTACCAAATTGTCACTGAGCTATATCCTATTATTGATTTGGGTTGGGTTGAGTGTTAGGATCAGTGGTTTTCTTAGTTATTTGTTGTTTTAGTTTGTTTTCTGTTCTGAAACTGAGTAGTTTATAAGAAACAAAATTTATTTCTTGTAGTTATGAAGGCTGAGAAGTCCACGGTTAAGGGCTTCTTGCTGGTGGGGACTCTCTGCAAATCCTGAGACAGTGCAGGATATTACAGGGCAAGAAGAGAGGGCTCATAAGAGGCAGCCAAATTAGTTTTCTAACAGACTCACTCTTTTGATAACTAACCATCTCCATTGATAACCCATGAATCCAGACCCCTTATGTCTCAGTCACCTCTCAAATGTCATTGACATAATGTGAGGACAAAGTTTCTAACCCATGAAACTTGGGGTATACATTCAAACCACAGCATTTAGCCTAGTAGTTTTTACAGGCCATTGGAATGGATTAGTCTTATGAGTGTCTTTTACATCAAAATATTTTCCCCATCATTTCCAAAAGAGAAGGTAGTAACTATTATTTTATTTAAAAATTCAGGTAGTAGGTGGCGCCTGTGACTCAAAGAGTAGGGTGCCGGTCCCATATGCCAGAGGTGGTGGGTTCAAACCTGGCCCAGGCCAAAAACTGAAAAAAAAAAAAAAATTCAGGTAGTAACAGAATAAAAATATATGATTGATTTTAAGAAACTGGAAAAATAGATAATTGATTTCTAAAAATGAAAATACCAAATTCAAAGATTGATTATCCATAGAAGGTAAACAGGGACTTTTTTGTTTGTTTTTGAGATAGAGTCAGTTGCCCAGGCTTAGAGTGCTGTGGTGTCAGCTTAGCTCACAGCAACCTTAAACTCTTGGGCTCAAGCAATCCTCCTGCCCCAACCTCCCAAGTAGCTGGAATGATAGGCACTTGTCACAGCACCTGGCTAGTTTTTCTATTTTTAGTGGAGATGAGGTCTTGTTCTTTCTCAGGTTGGTCTTGAACTCTTGAACTCAAGTAATCTTCCTGCCTCAGCATCCCAGAGTGCTAGGATTTGGCAACCCTGCTCTTATACCCCCTTTAAAGGCACTTTCTTCACCGATTAGCAAGAATGAATTTGGGGCAACCTTGATCCCTAAGTCTTAGAGTGAAATGTTAAAAATAAAGTTCAAGGAGATAATCTGGTCTCACCCATATCTTTCTTCTTGGTATCTGTTAGATCTTTCTTTTTTTTTTAGAGACAGAGTTTCACTTTGTCACCCTCGGTAGAGTGCTGTGGCGTCACAGCTCACAGCAACCTCCAGCTCTTGGGCTTAGATAATTCTTTTGCCTCAGCCTCCTGAGTAGCTGGGACAACACCCGGCTATTTTTTGTTGCAGTTTGGCCGGGGGCAGGTTTGAACCTGCCACCCTCGATATATGGGGCCGGTGCCCTACTCATTGAGCGACAGGCACTGCCCTGTTAGATCTTGCTTAATTCTTTCTCATTTCTCTGCCACTTTCCTGAATGAGAAAAGAAAAATTAAAATAATACACAATAGTTAAATACCTTCCATTTTGTTCAACTTACTTAGTCCAAAATTCCTGATTCTGCAAAATATGCAGTTATTATAGTTGCATGACTATAGGATTGACTTGGAAGGTTTGCTTTTTTTTGTTTTTTTTTTTTTTTTTGAGACAGAGCCTCAAGCTATCATCCTGGATAGAGTGCTGTGGCATCACAGCTCACAGCAACCTCCAGTTCCTGGGCTCAAGCGAGTCTCTTGTCTCCGCCTCCCAAGTAGCTGGGACTACAGGCACCCGCCACAACGCCCGGCCATTTTTTGGTTGCAGCCATCATTGTTGTTTGGCAGGCC
>CAUYRH010052791.1:0-19261 GCA_963574655.1 Perodicticus potto
GAAGACCAAAAATCACATTATAACAAAGACATCTGTACCAGAATGTTTATTGCAGCCTAATTCATAATTGCTAAGTTATGGAAGAAGTCCAAGTGCCCATCGACCCACAAATGGATTAATAAATTATGGTACATGTATACCATGGAATACTATGCAGCCTTAAAGAAAGATGGAGACTTTACCGCTTTCATGTTTACACGGATGGAGCTGGAACATATTCTTCTTAGCAAAGTATCTCAAGAATGGAAGAAAAAGTATCCAATGTACTCAGCCCTACTGTGAAGCTAATTTAAATGTTTCATATGAAGGCTATAACCCAACTATAGCACAAGAATATGGGAAGGGAGGGGAGGGGGGAGGTGGAGGTGGAGGGAGGGTAATTGGTGGGGCCACACCTATGGTGCCTCTTAGAAGGGTACAGGTGAAACTTACTAAATGCAGAATACAAATATCTTCATACAATAATAACTAAGAAAATGCCATGAAGGGTATGTTAAACAGTTTGATGAAAACATTTCAGATTGTATATGAAACCAGCACATTGTACCCCTTGATTGCACTAATGTACACAGCTATGATTTAATAAAAAAAAAAAAAATACAGTTCTATAAAGTAGAACCTCTGTAAGTTGACCACCC
This sequence comes from Perodicticus potto, assembly GCA_963574655.1. Classification (NCBI taxonomy): domain Eukaryota; kingdom Metazoa; phylum Chordata; class Mammalia; order Primates; family Lorisidae; genus Perodicticus; species Perodicticus potto. The sequence goes on from CAUYRH010052791.1 coordinate 639, forward strand.
AAGAGAATGCAACAAACTGGTCAACATATGGAGGTGGTCAACCTGAGGACTAAGCCTGCTGTACTGATATGTACATGTGGTGCATGTCTGGTCTATGAAAATTAGGAGGTAGTCAATGTAGGTGGTGTAGTGTATGTCTGGTCTACAAAACTTAAGGAGGTGGTCAGTGTAGGGACATAGTCAACCATGGAGGTTCTACTGGGTTTATACATATTATGTGTATGCATGTAAAACAAATATCCATGAGCCTACCATCTAAACTAAGAACTATAGCATAAGCCTCTGCTCTATTATAAAACAGTTTTTAAATTTGTTTTTGTTAAATACTGAGTACATACCAAAGAATAACTATAAAGAAAAATGACACAACAAATATCTGTGTACCCATCATCCATTTTCAGAAAAAAAAGAGCGTTATTATTATCTTTGAGTTCTCATGTGTGTGTGTCCCTAATTCAATTCATGACTATTTGCTACCATCTGGGCATGTGATTGTTAAAACATGTCCCAGATGAAAGTGTTCTGGATTCAGAATATTGAGAACATTCTGAATATTTTGTACTTCATAGCACAACACCTACTTAAAGTTGAAAATATGTATTTAATTTGGTCCTCTTTTTCCCAATTAAAAGAAGTTATTAATTTGGGCACAGAAGAAGGGGGAGAAGATAGAGATTTAAAACAACTCTTTCATGGAAGTTAGAGTCCTTTCTTTTTACATGAGTTCCTGGAGCAGCATGGTGGCTAATTATCAATGGACTTTCCATAAGCATCCCCTCCTCTTCCTCAGGAACTACAGTATCAGAATATTTTTCCATTTTTTTCAGGTTCTTTCATGTCTGCATTTAAATAACATTTCCCTATGGTATTAGAAATAGCCCTGATTTTAGATAAGGTAGCATCAAAAAAAAAAAAAAGCAAAGAAAGAAGTATCCATAAAAATAAAAAAAATGTATATATACACATACTACATATATACACACACAATGTCAAAAAAGTCTACACATTTTAAGAAAGAAAAAATGCATTAAAATTATACTATATATACTGATTATACCAATAACCTTTGTTATCTTATGTATTTTATCTTGTATCTCTTCCAATTACAAAAGTCAAACGTGATTTGAATATTACAATTTTAATACAGGTTTTTCCTTTCTTTTCTGTCATACATGAAGTTTTCATAAATGTTAAGGACTTCTTTCTGGGCTCTCCATAGTTATGCTTGTCTTGATTGTCTTTCACTTGCCAAAAACCAAGCTTAATTACTGCATCTCATAACAAATGTCCTCACCTAATTCCCTTGCAACAATGACTTGGCTATTCTTCCACATAAATTTTAGAATCTACTCTAAAATAGATCTACTCTACCCTTTACTTTTCCACATAAATATTAGAATCTACTTGATAAATTCTATAAAAGTCCCATTGGAATTTTCATAATTTAATTTCATGTATAATTCTGAGTCTTTTGTAAGAATTTCAAACATACAGAAGAGTTGAAATAGTGTAATGATCACCTGCATAATTACCACCTAATTCAATAATTGTTAATATAAATATTTGCTTTACTTAAATATGTAAATGAAAATATATAATTCTAAACATTTGAAAATAATAGGCATTATGACATTTCACTCAAATATTTCTTTCTCTTTTTTTTCTTTTTAGACAGTTGCCCCCAGTAGAATGCTGTGGCATCATAGCTCACAACCTCAAACTCTTGGGCTTAAGCAATTCTCTTGCCTCAGCCTCCCAAGTAGCTAGGACTACAGGTGTCTGCCATAATGCCCAGCTATTTTTTTGTTGCAATTGTCATTGTTATTTAGCAGGCCTGAGCCAGTGTATGTGGCCAGCACCCTATGTTGCAGTCCATATAGCCTATGGCTAGGTGTGAGAGTTATAAGAAATACCTGTATCGTTCAATAATGGAACACCTTGGTGAAAAGTGCTTGGAGAGGGATTTAGCTCTCCTAACAAGCATGAGAGCTTGTGAGATGAGAGCAGTGGTGAATTGACAGTCTCTACACCTGTGGTGTTGAAAAGCACGAGATCAGCCTTATATTAGGCTGGAGAAGAAGGCAGTCAAAGAGCATACGCATTCTATCACAGACGTGCTTACTCTGACTCTGTCTCTTCTCCTGCCTGCAGAACGCTAGCACAGAGTCTATCTGCTGAAGATCACTAAGCTCTGCTAAAGACTAAGATCTATCTTTCTAAGAAGACTGTTTTACTCTCTCTAAGACACTCTCTCTGTAGCTAAAGTAGATAGCCCTCAGGCACCTAAGAGAAACTATACCAGAGCAAGGTAACTTAGTGGTCCACATCTGGAACCTAGTTAAGCCAGGCAGAGACCTGGCCAGTCCTGGGCCCTGACAAGTGGTGTCAGAAGTGACCTGGGACAACCCTAACCAGTGAGCTATGGGTGCCAAGCCACTCAAATATGTCATTGTTAATTTTCTAATAAGAAGAAACTTCTTCATAATTATAATGCCATTATTACACCTAGGAAAATTAACAAATCCCTAATATCATATTTGGCCCCTACTTAAATTTCCCCAGTATTTTTTAGTATTTTTTATATCCGAATGCAATTAAGGTACAGAGATACGTCTCTTCAGTCTCTTACATTCTGGAATAGTCACCTCATTTTTTTTAATAACTTTTGTTCTTTGTAGCTACCAGGTTAGTTGCTCTATAGACTGTCTCACATTCTAGATTTGAATGATTATTTTTGGATAGTGCTATTTAATGTTTATTTAATGTCTGCCTGTATCTTCTGATGTCCTGTAAATGGGAAACCAGGCTTGGTTAAATTCATGTTATGTACTTTTGGCACAAATATTTCACATTTAATGTAGAATAGTCATACTGAATTATATCATAAGTCACATAATGGCAGATTGTTCTACCATTACCAGTGTTGAATTTGTTCTCTGTGATTAAGAAGTACTATTAAATCTCTTCATTCTAAAAGTTCATGGTTCCCTATGCAATTGTCAAGTAACCTGAGGAACATTTATGCACTTTGACACTACGTAAATATTTTGTTCCCAAATAATATTCACACAATGGTTTTATACTCATTTATAATCTTTGATCGAATAAGTTTTTTACTGGGATGCAAAAATTATTTCACTCAAATGCAAAATGATAAGCATGTTGAGTTTTTCTTAAGAAGTGAATGAAATCTATAAATCAAGTGGGGGGAAACAAACATGTTTGCAATATGGAATCTCCTTATCCATGAAGATGGTATATCTCTCCATTTACTTAGCTTCCTCTTAAAATATTTTCATTATATGTTGTAAATTTAATTGTGGTAGTGTTCATAATAGCAAAAAGTTGAAAATAACCCAAATATTCACTGATGAGATACTTAATAAATAAAGTGTGATATTCATATGATAGAATTCTATACCTTGTAAAAAATAAATGAATGACTCATGTCAATATGGATGACACAAGAAATCAATTTTCAGAATAATACATACCATGCAAAAAGGTTTTGTACATACAGAAGAGGAACCTAAATAATATTAATATACATCTTAGAAACACAAAACTGTATGATAAAACTTACAGAAAAGCCAACTCAAACTTGAATGGTAGACTAAGTTACTCAGATGTAGCCTCCCATGGAAGACAGATAAAAAGATAAATAATGAAATATTATCAGGATAATCTCAAATGTCAGAATCCAAGGCCAAAGAGAGTGGGGACCTCTGAGAAAATTCCTCATTTTGGATTGAAACCTTGAAAGTTTACATCTTAGGAAAAAGAAAAAAAACTAAAACAAGCCCTTATATAGACTGAAAACTAGCTTCTAAGTATCTGAGTAACATATCAAGCCCTGAACTAAGATTAAGAAGAATCCAAATTGATATCTGTCTCCTATACTACCATAATCTAACAAAATCTGTTTTTCAAATACTTTTTTAGAGGAAGACAACATCTTGAGTCTGAAGCTATTTCCAAACATAACACTTTAGTTACAAAATAATCCACAGAATCAAAGATAATCAGACACACAAGGAGAAAACATGCTATGAGATAAAGCCAGAAGAAATAACATAAATAGACCCCCCCCAAAATTCTAGAAATGGCAGAAACACTTTAAAAGAACTATATTTACTATGTTTGTAGAGATAATTCTAGCTTTAAATTTTGGCATGGAACTTATTAAAGCCTCTCAAATGGCCTCCAACAATCCCCATATCCTCATATTTGTGCTCTAGTGGGATTCCGTTCCCCTGAGTATGGGCCGGACCTAGTGACTCACTTCTAACAAACAGAATATGGCAAAAATAGGCTTCTGCTCTACTCCCCCCCCCCCCCGCTTGATTTCCACTGAGTTTCACTTCCCTCTGTGCACATGTGTGCTCATCAGTTATTTCCAACTAAATAGTGAGTACATGGTTTTTGTTTTTTCCAATCTCGAGATACTTTAAAACCATTCCACTAAATTCCATGCAGATTGCTGCAAAAGGTATTGATTCATGTTTTCATGGATGAGTAGTACTCCATAGTATACATATACCACATTTTATTAGTTCAGTCATGCACTGATGAGCACTTGAATTGATTCCACATCTTTGGGATTGTGAATTGTGCTGCAATAAACACTTTGTTTTATTGTAGCATTCCATTTTTTGTAAGCAAATAAAAAAAAAAGCCAGGCATTGTGGCAGGCGCCTGTAGTCCCAGCTACTTGGGAGGCTGAGGCAAGAGACTTGCCTAAGCCCAGGAGTTGCAGATAGCTGTGATGCCATGGCACTCTACTGAGGGCAACAAAGTGAAACTCTGTCTCTAAAAAAAAAAGAAAATTCATTCATAAATTCGACTCTGGGGCCTGCTTTAGGATGCTAGGATGAATTTATTGCTAATATTTTTCTACACATTCATCTTTTAATTCATCTTTTGTCATTTCTCAGCCCTAGCTGTATGTGAGAATCACCTGGGAGCTTTCAAAGACAACAGCATTGCCCAGCCTCTATTCTCCAAAGACTCTGTTTTAATTGGTCTGAGACAGGACTTAGGTACTGAGCCTTTACTTCAAAGCTCCCAGTCAGTTCTATTTTGCAGATATTGCTGAGAGCTACTGTCTTAGTTCACACTTAACACAGTGATTCTCAACTTTGACTGCAGGTTGGAGTCACTGAGGGAACTGTAGAAAATGCTGATGCCCAGATCCCATCCATGAGATTCTGATTTAATTGGTCTCAGCTGTGGCCCGGGCTTTGGAATTTTTACCCCACTCAATCCTACCCAATATATCTTTCATTTACTGACTGATATTTGAGATTTCTTTGCTAAGAATTTTGCTTCTGTTAAAATATTAACACTCCACTAAGAAAATACCCATTGGAGATTTACAAGCCTCAACAGTTCATTAAGAACGAAAAACTGTGTTTAATCTTTCTTTTATATCAACATTTTGGAAAGTTTCACATGTGTAGAAAGAGAAAAGAGTAGTAACACCAAGGGTATCTGAAGCCATGCTGCCTTATATATACTATTAGAAAGGAGGAATGATTTAAATAAAGAAACTAGGAGATAAAAAAATTTCTGTGCTAGTGGAAGATGACACAAAAAGACATACTATATGATTCCACTCATATGGGATACTTATAGTAGTCAAAATCATAGAGGCAGAAAAGAGGACAGTGGTTGCTGGAGGCTAGGGGGAAGATGGAATGGGGAGTTAGCAGTTTGTTGGAAATAGTTTCAATTTTGCAAGATGAAGAGTTCTGGTGATGGATGGTGGTAATGGTTGCATAACAAAATGAGACACAAACCTAAAAATGGTCAATTTTATGCTCTCAGAATCACACTTAAAACAATTCTTTAACTTATAAAGAAATTAGCTACTCCATTAATCAAGATTTTCAACTTTGCAAATCATGCCTAAAGACATTTTCTGAGAATCTACTAAAGCTTAACACTGATTACTTAACTTAATTACCACAATTAAAATCTTGAGCTTACCAGGGCTTCAATGATTTCATAATACAACACGTAGTAGGCATTTAATGTTTCATTTGCTAAATGGTAACTCATATTTTTCAGGTATCTTAGTCCAATTTTTTGTTACCACTTTCTTTCATCTTCATTGTTTTCCTATTGTCTTTTGAACTCAAAGCCATAAAACATAATGTGAATTCTGTATATTAAACAATTAAAAAAATAGTAAGATGGAAAATTTCTTTTAACAATAAGTTCTCATTGCCATATAAATAGAAGTGAAAAAACTAAACAATAAGTGAAACAAATACAGATGACTAAGAAAACTTCCCTGATATCATACATAATTTTCAGAGTTCTAACGTAAAATTTAATCTTAATCTCATTTAGTAGTTTTTAATTGTCTTTCTCCTCAACACCCTGCTCAATGTTTCTCTCTGTTCGCAGACTTCCAAAACCCTGTCTTGGAGATTCTGATTGTCTGCAACTGCTTGTGTGTGGCAGGTGATTCTGCATTAAGTTAGGTTGCCTGCACGTAAGACAGAGGAAAACAGCAAATGCAGCTATTTCCAACTCTCCCTCTCCTAGTACTTGCCTTCATTTTCTATTGTAATGGTTCCAGGATTTCTCTGCATTTGCCCCTGGGCTTTGGTACCTGCTCCCAATCTTGCTATGTGGTCCTCAAGAAAGTGAAGAAAGACAGCCAAAAAGAGCCTCCAGCAATCATCCCAACCCCACCCCTCCCTGGCAGGAACATGAAATAAAACAACTATCCATGCAAGAAAGCACCAAGAGCCAAAAAATCAGATGAGTGATCACAGTGTATGGTTTTAACATAATAACAAGGAAAAAATATGTAGGAAGCATGGTCTTATATTGCCACACATCTCCAACTCCAGGCAGCACAGCAAAAGAGAGAGTCTTTGTGTCTGAGGGAAAGAACAAAATAAGTTCCACTTTGCACTGGAACACAATGCCACCCTGTTCCAGTGGAATACTACACCAGTCACAATTTCACTGGTGCTCACAGAGTAGCATTTAGACCAACCCTGGGTCAGATGACAATCCTCCCCTCCAGAATGAGGAAACCAAATCTCAGATAGCTTCACCACAGACTATAATGGTCTGCGGCCCCAAACAAATTTAGTGGCAGTCAGACCACTGAGACCACAGTCTTCGGGAAAGCCCTGGTGCTGCACTGGTCCTACAGATAGTGGGGTTAGTGTGCAATCCAGTATGACACTAGTTGTGACAGCCACAAGGAGGCCTATTCACCCCTCCCCCAACTCCAAGTACTGCAGTGCAGAGACAGATTCCTTCCACTCAAAAGAAGAAAATAAGAGCGTACAGAGGACTTTGTTTTGAAACTTGGGTACCCACTTAGCCATAGTAAAATAAAGCACCAAGTAGATTCCTGAAGTCCTTGGTACCAGGCCTTTGCTCCCAGATGGTGTGTAGACCCACCCTATGCAAGAAGGGAATCCATTGCCCTGGTGGGATAGACTTTGGATCTTGACTAAACATCAGCAATAGCCAGGCAGTAGCAGCTGCAGGCTTTGGGTGAGCCCTCGTACTCTGCAAATCTGGAAGGCTATGGGTTTCAGGTGTGACCCAGCATGGTGCCAGTTGTGGTTGCCAAAGGAATTTCCACATCATCCCTCTCCCAAATCCAGGAATTCCAGCACAGAAAGAAATTCCTTCTTTGGGGGGGAAAGTAAAGGAAGAGGGAAAGAGACTTTACCTGGAAATCCAGGGAATTGTCCCTTATCTTCTCCAATTCCACCAAGGCTGTGTGTCTAGGAGTCTGCAAGAGTCATAGCATTCCTGGGTTTAGGACATCCCCTAGTGCTAAAATGGCTTTGTAACCACAGGTTTAGGTAATAACACTCAATTGATTTTGATTCTTGCAAAGCCTTCTCAAGGAAGATAAATACAAACAAGCTCAGACTGCAAATATTGAAACAAATACCTAACTCTTCAATGACCAGACATCAATGAATATCCACAAGTATCAACAACATCCAGGAAAACATGACCTCACTAAATAGACTAAATAAGGCACCAATGGCCAATCCTGGAGTGGTGGACATATGTGACCCCTCAAACAGAGAATTCAAAACAGCTATCTTGAGAAAGCTCAATGAACTTCAAAATAACATGGAGAAAGAATTTAGAATTCTATCAGGTAAATTTAACAGTGATTGAAATAATTTTAAAAATCAAGCAGAAATTCAGGAGTTGAAAAATTCAATTGAAAAACTGAAAAATGCGTTGGAGTCTCTCGAAAAGCAGATTTGATCAACCAGAAGAAAAATTTAGTGAGTTCAAAGACATAATATATGAAAACACACAGTCAGAGGAGAAAAAAGAAAAATATAATAAAAAAAATGAAATACACCTACAAAATGTAGAAAATAGCCTCAGTAGGTCAAATCTAGGAGGTATTTGTCTTAAAAAGGAGGTATGGAAAGAGATCAAGGTAGAAATTTAATAAAAGAAGTAACAGTGAACTTTCCAAACCTAAAAGAAGGTATGAATATCCAGAATACTAGAAAATCAAAAAACACAAAGAAGATGCAACCCAAATAAGATTACCTCAAGGAATAATGAATTCTCAAAGGTCAAGGGCAAAAAAGAATTCTAAAAGCAGCAAGAGAAAAGGAGGAAATAACTAATTAAGAAGCAGAGCTTTGACACCTCTGACAGCAGACTTCTCCCCAGAAATCTTACATGCCAGGAGGGAATGGGATGACATATTCAAAGTGCTGAAGAAAACGAAGTCTTCCAACCTAGAATATTATATCCTAGAACAAGGTTCTCAACCTTCCTAATGCTGCAGTCCCTTAATACAGTTCCTGTGGGTCGCGACCCACAGGTTGGGAACTGCTGTCCTAGAATATTATATCATATAGCAAAATTATCCTTCAAATAAAAAGAAATAAAGACTTTTCAAAACAAACAAAGTTGAGAGATTTCATTAACACTAGATCTATCTTACAGGAATGCTAAAGAGAGTTTTTCAATCTGAAAGAAATGGATGATAACAAGCAACAAGAAATCATCTGAAGATTTACAACTCAATGGTAAAAGTAAGTACAGAGACAAATACAGAATACTCTAACACTGTGACTGCAGTGTGTTAAAACACTCAGACTTTTAGTATGAAGACTAAAAGATAAGCCTACCAAAATTATAAAAACTGTAATAATTTGTTAAGACAATATAAGAAGATTTTAAATAGAGAAAACAAAAAGTCAAAAAGCATGGGAGAGATGAAACTGAAGTTAAAATGTAGAGTTTTTCAGTTCCTGTTGGATTATTTGCATTTTTTTCCTTTTCACTGTAAATAGAGTTAAGTTATCATCCATTTAAAATAATTGGTCACATGATACTATTCACAAGTCTCATTGGAACCACAAAGCAAACACGTATAACAGATACACAAAAAACAAAAAGAAAGAAATTAAAACATACTCCCAGAGGAAATTATTTATACACAAAAGAAGACAAGATGACAGGCAAGAAGGATGTGAAGCCTAACAAAAAACCCAGAAACAAAATAATAAAAAGGCAGCATTAAGTCTCTACCTGTCAATAATAAAATTGAATGCAAATGGACTAAATTCTCCATTAAAAATACATAGAGTGGCTGAATGGATAGAAAAGTAAGACCCAAATACTGTGTATATGGTGCCTATGAGAAATTCACATGACCTATAAAGACACATAGAAGCAAAGAATTGGAAAATGATATTCCATGCAAATTGAAACCAAAACAGCAAGGGTAAGGTATACTTATATAAAATACATTTTGAGACAAAAACTGTAAAAAGAGACAAAGAAGGTCATTATAAAGTTATAAAGGCCATGGAATACTATGCAGCCATAAGAAAAGATGGAGACTTCACATCTTTTATGTTTACCTGGATGAGAGCTGGAACATATTCTTCTTAGTAAAAGGCAAAAGATTTATATGAGCTGAAGAGAAACCAGAGTATGATATTCTTCTTAGTAAAGTATCTCAAGAATGGAAAATTATCCAATGTACTCAATACTACTATGAAATCAATATATAATCACCTATACACTCATGAATGGCAAAACATAACTATAATCCCAAAGTAGAAGGGAAGAGGAGAGAGAAGGGAGGGAAGGAAGGGTATTTGGGGGGAACCTCACCTAATGTGCATGATGCAATGATATATTTCAAAACTATTAAGAAATGAGTATAATTGTGATGGATGTGTTACTTAGTTCAACGTAAGCATTTCACATTGCATATTGAAGCATTATCCTGAACCCCACAAATGCATCAATGTACAAAGTTATGATTTAATAAAAACAGAATTAAATAAATAAATAAACTGGATTCAAATTAGAAAAAATAGTTATAAAGGGATCAATTCAGCAAGAGGATATAACAATTTTGCTTGTGTGTGTGTGTATGTGCAGTCAATACTAGAGTGCCCAGATATATTGATCAAATATTATTAGAGCTAAAGAGACATAGTTCCTAATATAATAATGATGGAGACTTCAACATCCTACTTTCATTCTTGAACATATCGTCTAGACAGAAAAATTAACAAAGAAATATCAAACATAATCTGCCCTATAAACCAAATAAGCTTAATTGGTACTTACAAAACATTTCATCCAGTAGCTGCAGAATACACTTTTGTCTCCTTACATGTGAAGCATTCTCAAGGATAGAACATATTTTAGGCCACAAAACAAGTTCAAAAAATTCAAAAAAATTGAAATCATTTCAAGTATCTTTTCTCACTACAGGGGATAAAATTAATAATCAATAATAAGAGGAATCTGGGAAACTATACAAAGCATATGACTATGTGGAAATTAAATAATATATTCCTAAATGACCACTGGGTCAATGAAGAAATGAAGGAGGTAGCTTAAAATTTTCTTGAAAAAAATTATATTAGAAGCACAACATACCAAAACCCAAATGATACAGAAAAAGCAGTGAGAAGTGAGAAGTTTATATAGTCCACATGAAAAAAGTAGAAAGAATTCAAATAAACACTCTAATGATGTATTTTAAAGAACCAGATGAGCAAGAGCAAACCCAACACAAAATTAGTACAAAAAACAATATCATATAATAATAAAAATATTATTTATGATAAAGTGAAATTGAGACAAAAAATACAAAGAGCAATAAAATGAGAAGTTGGTTTTTTGAAGACATAAACAAAATTAACAAACATTTAGCCAGACTAAGTAAGAAAAAAAAGAAATATCAAAATAACAATAAAATTGGGGACATAAAAAAGGAGACCTTACATTAGATTCTATTATGAACAACTATATTTCTTTTTTTTTTTAAGTCAAATACACATAGATCATGAATACGTTTATGCATATGTGGGGTACAATGTGTTGATTTTTTTTTTATACAATCTGCTGTGGTTACATCAAACCAATCAACATAGCTTTTGCCTCATTTACCTGATTATTGTGTTAAGACATTTATGTTCTACACTTGACAGATTTGACTTGTACCCTTGCAATATGCTCCATAGGTGTGGTCCCGCCTTTTACCCTCTCTCTATCAAACATCCCCCCTCCCTTCCCTTCCCACTCCATTTCCCTCCTTCGTCCTGGGCTATAGAACAACTAATTTCAATAAATTAGAAAACCTAACAGAGATGAATAAATTCCTAGGCACATACAACCTACCCAGATTGAATATAGTAATGAAATAAAAACAAAAATGAAAAGTGTCTCATTAAAGAAAAGCCTGAGGGCATCACTGCTGAATTCTGCTAAAGATTTAAAGATCTAATATCAATTCTATTCCAACTAGTCCCCAAATTAAAGAGTGAATACTCTCGGACTCATTCTACAAGGCCAATATTACCCTGATACCAAAACGAAGACATAATAAAAAAAGAAGACTATATGCCAATATCTCTGATGGACATAAATATAAAATTCCTTATCAAAATTCTGGCAAACCAAATTTAACAAAGCATTAAAAATATCATTCATCATGATCAAGTGGGATTCATTCCAGAAATGCAAGGATGGTTCTACATATGCAAATCAACAGAAGTGATACATCATATCAACAGAATGAAGGGCAAGAACCATATGATCATTTCAATAGATTCTGAAAAAGAATGTGATAAAATTCAATATCCCTTCATAATAAAAGCTCTCGACAAACTGAGTATAGAAAAAACATACATGGGTGTGACAAAGTCCACATATAACAAACCCACTAGTTTCACATGAATGGGAAAAACAGGAAGCCCTTCTTCAAGATCTGGAACAAGACAAGGAAGCTTACTTGCATCACTTTTATTCAACATAGTCCTAAATGGCCAAGCTAGAACAATTAGACTAGAGAAATAAAGAGCATCCAAATTGGAAAGAAAGAAGTCAAATTATCCTTTTTTGTAGAATATTTGATCTTATATTTAGTAAAACATAAAGACTCAGCAAAAAAAAATTATTAAAACTCATAAATAAATTCAGTAAAGTTGCAGGATACAAAATCAGCATACAAAACCCAGTCATATTTCTATATGCCAAAAGCAAACAATCTGAAAAGAACCTAAGAAACAAATCTCATTTACTATAACTACAAATAAAATAAAATACCTAAGAGTAAACTTAAGCAAAGAAATGAAAGATCTCTTCAAATAAAAGCTATAAGACAAGGGTGAAAAAAAAACTGAATAGGACACCAAAGGAAAAAAAAAGAAGAATGAAAGAAATGACACTTCATGTTCATGAATTGGAGGAAACTATATTATTAAATTGTCTATTCAACTCAAAGCAATCTATAGAGTCAATGCAATTACTTTCAAAATAAGTGTCATTTTTCACAGAAATAAACAAAACAATTCAAAAATTGATGTGGAACCACAAAAGACTTTGAGTAGCCAGAGCAATCCTAAGCAAAAAGAACAAAGATGAAGGCATCACATTTCCTCACTTCAAATTACACTACAAAGCTGTAGCTGAAAAAGAAAAAACAGCATGGTACTAATAGAAAATCAGATGCATAGACCAATGGAATAGAATAAAGAATCCATAAATAAATCCATGCATTTACAGTCAATCATTTTTTTAAAATATTCTAAGAATGTACATCAGGGGAAAGATACTCAATCAATGGTGATGGGTTAAGTATATTCCTCGGTATTTTATTTTCTTTGTAGGTATTGTGAATGGTACTGAGTTGTTGATTTGACTATCAGCTTGACTGTTATTGGTATATATTAATGCTACTGACTTTTACACATAGATTTTATATCCTGAGACTCTGCTGAATTCATTTACCAGTTCCAGAATTCTTTTGGTGGAGTCTTTGGAGTTTTCTAAGTACAAAATCATGTCATCATTGAAGAGTGATAGTTTGACCTCCTCTTTCCCGATATGGATACCCTTTATTTCTTTCTCTTACCTGATTGCTCTGGCTAGGAATTCCAACACCATGTTGAATAGAAGTGGTGGCCTTGGACACCTATATCTTGTTCCTGTTCCTAGGGAGAATTGTTTCAACTTTTCTCCATTCAACATTATGTTGGCTGTGAGTCTGTCATGTACAGAGGATGTAAAAAATGTATACATATCTTAAGAAAGGAAAAAGCTATATTAAAATTATAATACTCAAGTCACATTTGACTTCTACAATTACAAGAGAGCTTCAAAAATGACTTGTCATCATTTGTTACTGGTACATGTTGAGCATTACATTTTTATTTTTTTTTTTTGAGACAGAGTCTCACTATATTGCTGTCAGTAGAGTGCTGTGGCATCACAGCTCACAACAACCTCAAACTCTTAGGCTTAAGCGATTCTCTTGCCTCAGCCTCCCAAGTAGCTGGGACTATCGACGCCCGCCACAATGCCTGGCTATTTTTTGTTGTAGTTGCCATTGTTGTTTTAGTAGGCCCAGGCAAGGTTTGAACCCACCAGCCCAGGTGTATGTGGTCGGCACCCTAGCCACTAGGCTATAGGTGCTGAGCCAAGCATTACAATTTTAATATAGTTTTTCCTTTCTCAAAATATGTATACATTTTGGACCTTCCATATGGCCTTATAATTTTGAGATATGTTCCTTCTATGCCTAATTTGTTGAGGGCTTTTATCATAAAGAGTGTTGAATTTTGTTGAATTCTTTTTGTTCATCTATTGAGATGATCATATGGTTTTCGTTTTCACTTCTGTTTATATACTGTATCACATTTATTGATGTGTGTATGGAACCATCCTTGCATCCCTGTGATGAAACTCACTTGATCATGTAGGATTCCTTATCTTTTTGATGTGATGCTGAATTCTGTTTGCTAGTATTTTGTTGAGAATCTTTGCCTCTGTTTTCATAAGAGATATTAGTCTGTAGTTTTCTTTTGCTGTATCATTTCCCGCCTTTGGTATCAAGGTGATATTGGCTTCATAAAATGAGTTCAGGAGAATTCCCTCCTTCTATGTTATGGAATAATTTCTGTAGTATGGGTGCCAGCTCTTCTTTGTAAGTCTGGTAGAATTCAGCTGTGAATCCATCTGATCAGGGATTTTCATTGTTGGAAGATATTTTACTTACTGCTTGGATTTCGTTGTTCATTATCTGTCTCTTCAAGAATGCTGTTTTTCCTGATTGAGTCTTGAGAGATCATGTGTTTGTAGGAATTTATCAATTTCTTCTACATTTTCTGCTTTATCTGCATAAACATTTTATAGTCTTTGAAAACTTGCTCAAGTTCCCTACAAATTAAGCCGAGTATCTTACTATTTGCCTTAACAAAAAAGTAGTCACCTATCCACTTTTCACTGAACAATCTTCCTTCATCCATAATTTTTCTTTTTGGAGAGTTCTGGTGTTTTTGGAGATGTTGCAGAACACATGCTTGGATTAAAACAATAATAATAAATAAGAGACTGTATTTACTTTTATTGTGAAACTACTTGACAGGAAAATAGAAAGCAAGGTTTGAGCCCTTCCACATCTCAGCTGCCAATGAAGGGCTAGGAGGAGGGCCAATTGTAAAACACAGCAAGCGATATGTGAGACACCACAAAGGTGTGGAAGTACCTTAATAATCAAATAAGAATGCTTAGCTGATTTCTATATAACATTAAACAGCTAACATTGCAATGGCAGACTGAAATATTATTAATAATTGCTGCCTCACCAACTCACCATGAGCACATATAACATCTGAAGGTGTCAATTCAACTGTCTGCATTTGGAAAATAACACACTGGAAGCCACTCCAACTAAAGCATACATACAAGTAGCGAGAGCATACGTATGTGACATTATGACACAGTGTTGTCATCTACAAAGTTCACGCTTGAGAACCACACAATCGAGTTCCACCAAAAAAAAATCTCATAATAACTTAAAAATAATGTTTGAAGTAAGTTTATGATTTTGTCTTGGGCCACATCCGTAGCCATCCTGAGCCACATGTGGCCTGCAGGCCATGTGTTGGACACCGCTGTTTTGTACAGATATGTTTGTCCTTTACTAGGTGGAAAGGTCAAGGCAACCACATTGGGTTAGCACCTAGACCTGATGACTGAAACCAGGATTCCTATAGGGGGTGGGAAGTATAGTTAGAACAGCAGGTTGGAGCAGAGAGGGATCAGTGTCTCCCCACAAATTAAAGACAGGATATGGATGAGGACTTTGTGCCAAGAAAGCTATTCCAGCCAAATCAACTATGCCCAGACTTCTTATGATGATGTGATAAAGAAATTCCCTAAAAACACATTTTTCCCTTTATCTTTTATGAAAGCTCACCAGTAAAAAATACAATTTGGTCTTGACCCACGGCAAGAAAAGAAGAATTAATTTACACAGTATAGCATAGTGACTAAGAACATACTTTCTGTGGTTGAACTATCTGGGTTCAAATCCTGACTCCACTAATTACTGTGTGACCCGGAACATGTTAATTTTCCCTGTGACTCAGGCTCAGCTCTATAAAGGTTCAGAGATAATAATAGTTCTTAATCTGGGGACTATTGTTAAGATTAGATGAAACAGGTAAAGCTCTTAGAATAATGCCTGATACATTATAAACATCCAATAAATAGTAACTTAGCACTGGATAACAAAGAGAAACCCATGCAGAAGTGGGTCTCCGTTTACGTGTGTAAGAATCACCAGAGAAGCTTCTCTAAATACAGATGTTGAGGTACTATGAATTAGATATGAAGAATCTTCATTTTTAGTGCCAATTCAGTGATACAGATTCTTCAAGCATGTTCTGGAAGGAACCCTGACCTGATGGTAGTGGCAAAAACCCAGTATCGTCAAAATCCTCAGGGACAATTTGTGAGGACAAACCCCAGGAGGATGAAAGCTGGAGATAGCAAAGGATACTGCTCTCTTCCACCAGAGAACTGCCTTTTACACATGTCCTACCACTTTCCAGTCCCTTGGAACACCTACCAAAATGTGACCTTGCAGTGGGATGTTTGATGAGGACACATCACAACTACTAATACCAAGTGTCTCCCATTTTCAGAAAGTTGTTTTTGTAAGGGATCCACTGACACACGTGTGTACATACACACACGCACACTCCGTTTTAAAACCTTGCCATCCCTCCACTCTGAATGCTCTTCTTTTTTAATAGGATTCGATGCTTTCTACCATCCCAAAGGGATGAAGTTTGGAGTAGATACTCTATTCACAAGTTTGGGAAATTTTTCCTATAGCACATAAGAAACATCATAATTTTCTTGGGCACTTTAAGCAGTCCTCCAGATGTGCCCCCCACTCTTCCAGAATGCCAGGAGCAACCCCAGATTTCAAACAATAGCAGGCTGAGACCCAAAAATGCTCTTTGTGGTCTTGGATCCCTATGAGCAACATTCCATATTTAAAAGAAGTTAAACTCAGATGTAACAGATTCCCTTGAAGTCTTGCCTCACCACATCCTAAGTAAGCACTTAGCTTCCCATTCTGTTAGCAATGGTATGACACTTGAGAATTGCCAAGTGCATGCAGAACACATGGTTTTGTTTTCTGGGGTTAGCTCTGGACTCCATGCTGGCATTATCTCCATAACAACCACATGCACAAAAATGGTTTGCTGTGGGGTGGGGGAGGAAGGGACCGGTGCACTTACCCTTCAAACACAAAGGTTCCACTGCTTGAAGGTCTCCTCTCATGCTCCCTGTCACAGGATTTGAAATTATAGCAGAAGTATCCTACTGAGTTTTGTTTTGTTTTTTCCCAGGTAACTGAAATTGCACACAAACCTCTTTCCTAATGCTAGGTACCTACCCATCTTTTCTCTTTGTTCCTGCTTTGTTTTCTTTGGAGTATAATCAAAGAAACATGAGCTTTGGAGTCTGACAGTATGAACTTGGCCCTTCCACTTAACAGTCATATGAACTGAGGCAAATTGCTTACCTTCTGCTCACCTTCATTTCCTTATGGAAAGATATGGGAAGATACTTTGGAGGTTATTCAGAAGAACAGAAACCAAAGTTGCAGAAATGGGAAGCAAAACATATGTGAGTGGTTTATCATGTAAAATAGAGAGAGGAGCCAGGTAACTTCTCCCCACTGTAGACTATGAGATAATAAGAGGGAATGGGAAAAACAGCACATTACATAACTTGCTAGCTCATAGTGTTTACCACCTCTTGTGGGACAGCATCCCAACTTTCAAAGTATTGCCTTTCAGTGGGTGTATAATTGAGTAAATAATGGATCATTCTTTCTTTACTGACAGGGCCACCCATGAGTGGGCTATAAGGCCATAACTGGGGCCAATCGATCATGTAGAATATTCCATTAGTAATCTGTCAAAAGCAATTCTTTAAAAGTGAGATAATTGTTTGCACAACTTATTTGTGCCTTTAGGATATGGTCTACCAACACTTTTCTCTTCACTTGGACTTTATTGCATGCTATTATCAGTTACTGTGATGCAATTATCTGCCTCGGATGACCCACGTCCATTATTCCCCTCAGAAAGAGTTTATCTCAGTGCTACTCAGATATATAAGAAACCCAAACTAGAATCCCATTTTCAGGCCTTGCTTTCCAGGGTTAGTTCTAGTACCAGTCAATGTACCAGTCGGGTTCTGGGTCCACACCAGGTGATATCATCAAAATAAAGCTATTTAAAGAGAGTTTCATAAAGGAGTTATTAACAAATAATGTGGGTAGAGTCTGGGAAAATCAGAAAGGGAAAACCCTGGGGGCTTTTACTTTTCCTAAGCTTGAAGTGACAAGAGAAGAGGAACAGTTACTGTAATCCAAAAGGAGAAATTTAGAAAGCTGCTTGCTTGAGAGAAGTTCAAGATTAAAGCACCTTTGGTTAAGGGACACAACAAACCTGAGGCAACCTTCCCTCCCTTCAATCTCCTGCCAGACTCCCAATTGACTGAACTCAACCAGAAGCTAGAGGTCAAGGGATACAACCGAAATTGAATATTGATATTGTCTATTGAATATTGATATTGATATTTTCCTGAGGGAAATAGCAGAGTGGAAAATGCATCTTGGACACAAGATCACTTTCACTTAATAATAGAAGCCTAATTCTCACATAAATTAGATTTAAGTTTGATCAAAATACATTACTTCAACATTAATTTTTAGTTCAATTTATCAATATGTTGTTTAGGATATTGCATCTTCATTTATAAGTGAA
>CAUYRH010052793.1:0-21230 GCA_963574655.1 Perodicticus potto
TTCTGCATTGCTGGTGGGAATGCAAACTAATACATCCGCTTTGGAAAGATGTTTGGAGAATACTCAGAGATCTAAAAATAGAATTGCCATTTGACCCTATAATTCGACCAAAAATCACATTACAACAAAGATATCTGCACCAGATTGTTTATTGCAGCCCAATTCATAATTGCTAAGTCATGGAAGAAGCCCAAGAGCCCAACGATACACAAATGGATCAATAAACTTTGGTACATGTATACCATCGAATATTATGCAGCCTTAAAGAAGGATGGTGATTTTTCCTCTTTCATATTGACATGGATGGAGCTGGAACATGTTCTCCTTAGCAAAGTATCTCTAGAATGGAAGAAAAAGTATCCAATGTATACACCCCTAATATGAAGCAAATTTATATCTTTCAAGCGAAGGCTACAACCCATTTATTTCACAATAAGATGGGGAAAGGGGAGAGGGAGGGAAGGGGAGGGAGAGGTTGGGGGGAGAGAAGATAAAGGGTGAGATCACACTTGTGGTCAGGAGAAAACTTCTAAATACGGATCAAAAATGTTTTCACATAGTAAATGAGAAAATATCATGAATGTTATATCAATCAGGTTGATAAAAATATCTTCAATTGTATGTGAAGCCCGCACACTGTACCCCATGACTGAATTATTGTACGCAGCTATGACTCAATAAAAAAATAATAATAATAAAAAGAGATCCTACTTCAAAGTTATCTCTCAATATGACATATATTCCAAGTAAAATGACACCAACCATCTTCCATTAGTCTCTAAAATAATATTTAGTCATTATTCTGTAAACATGGTAATGGACCCCTCTCTGTCAAACATTACTTGACAAGGTCTGGAGATGATGTGCTGAAACAGCAGACATTCATTCCTCACCTTCTTGGAATTAACACTCTAGTGTGGGAAAGAGTCACCATAGAAGTAATTACTTGCATAGCAAGCAAAGTACGAAAGATGGGATATTATGGAACCCAAAAATGGTATCGATAACTCAACTTAAGCTTCAGCCAAGATTTGAAAGATAGGCTACCCTGATGAAGAGTTAGAGGAAGAATTGTCCAGGCTAAGGAAATGTTATGTGCAAATATCCTGGGCCAAGAGAAGATGGCATAAATGAAAAACAAAGGAGGAAGAGCCAGACCAGAAGACAGAGGGAAGCATGACTGTCACCACAGTTGAAGAGCTGGGCTGGAGGGATTGGGGACATTGATGGGTTGCAGCAGAAGAGCATCAGGATGAGTTTTGATCACACTGGAGAAAGACTGGAATGACTTTGAAAAGGATCTGATGGGAAGCTATGTCAACAATCCAGGTTAGTGGTTATATTAGTGTAAATTAAGATACTGGCAGAGAAGATGAAGAGAAGTTATCACAGTCATATTGAAGAACTGGCTAAACTTTGTAACAGATGCAATATAAAGAATGAAAGAGAAGAAGGATCTAAGGGTTGCAGTTGCAATTTTGGTTTGAGCATCTCAGTGGAGGTGGTAAAACAAAGTTATTGAGGATGATACAATTCATTTGGGTCCTGTTAAGTTGAAGGCACCTCCTACCTCCTAGCCATCCAAGGTACGTGGGACCTTTTGATATATGCACCGGACGCTCAGAACTGAGGGTCGAGCCAGGGCCAATGCAAAATCTCCATGTTCCATCCTGACACTATGTTTCCTTTCTTTAGTTTAATTTTTCTCTTTATTACTTACAACTATGTAATCATAAGCATGTTTTATCCATTTTATTTTCATCTTCCTGCATTAAAAGAAATTTGAAACTTTTGTGAGTTTTATCTGTGTAATTTTGTGAATTTGCTGTATTTCAGTACATAGCACTCACAGCAGACACGTAATACACGTGTTTTGAATGAATGAGCATACATTTGATGATCCTGAGGGTGCAAGCAACTTAAATCATGAGAATCTGTGAGAGCAGTCCATGGAGAAGATCTGAGGATCCAGGTGAGATACTTCTGGTGGAGGACAGTTACCTTCATTGGAAGACTCAAATCAGGATTGGCCTCAATGATAGTAGTAAAATTAGAGCGGTGTGATCCCCAGAGCCAAAGATAGAGAATATTCTGATAATAGATTAACTACTCAACTATATTAAATTAAACTATATTAAAACTCTGAAGTTTTTGAGTTTTTGAATAGGTAAGATATGTTTAAGGTATAAAATGTAAACGATAAGTCACTCTGTCCCTCTGCCATCATGATTCTCTCCCTAGAAACTTACACAATTTGTTATTTCTGGGAGGGATAAAATGAGGCATTCTGTGCTGCAGATTTTCCTCTGATGATGAACAAGTATGAGATATGTCCACGCGGCCAGGAAGTCCACTCCATCCTCCTGCTACTGGGAAAGCATCAGCAATTATAACTTTGGAGGTAGTGCTCATGGAAGGTGGGTTACCTGTTTTGTCAAATTACATAAATTTTGAATTTTGAATTGTTTAAAAACTGAATGAAGGATTGCTTAGGTTTGGATATTGATCAGGGTCTTTTGAAATAGTGTACATAAATTCTAGTAATATTAAAGACTAGGAAGAAAGTCAGAAATAACATGTAAAAGGAAAATAAGTGTTTATTACTTTTCTATTTTTTATTTTGTGTGTGTTTATTAATTTCAATACATACGATAGCACAAAATTGCCAGTTACTGATAAAATTCTGTGAACTATATGGCCTCCTGGATCTACTATAATATACAAATAAGAAATGTTTTAATTAACCTTTTCATCTAGCTTATGTATAAATGTATATTTATTTTAATGTACCAAAGGATATGCTTAGAGTAGGTTAAATTGTATTAAATCTTTTACTTTATGCCAATCAATAATTTCCTTTGTTTACTTGTCTGGCAAGTCCTATCTTCACAAACACCAGAAAAGAAAATTCTCCCTAATTGCCATAAATTTCATGTTGTGGGCTTACAGGTGAATGAAACTACTCTGCACAATTGGACATGTGAATTCCATGCCCACTGAGTCCTATTTCTCCTTCAGAATGTAAAAGCAATAATAACCCTGTGTTTCTGTAAAATTCTTGCCACAGTAAACCTTATAACATATAATACAATTTAAATTGTTTAACTAAAAATATAATATTAGTAACAATAATAAAATAAGATCAATCTGTCAGATACTATCCCAAATGCTTTATATATAGTATTTTATTTAATCTTCACAATATACCTGTAATAATTTTCATCTCCAGTTTATATGCAAAGAAATAGAAGTGGAAATTACGTAGAAATCTTAGTAGCTCTAAGATCACATAGTTTATTGAAAAATGTGGAAGGGCTCAGGTCTTTCCTAATAACTATATGACTCTATGAATGAAACTCCTGTAGATTTGTCCACTCTGTGTTCTCACTTGAGTTCATTTGACAGAAATAAAATCTCTGCTCAGACAGATTTCTATACTTTAGCAATCAAATAACTCATAGAAAATTTTGAGAGTTAAGTGACTGGACATCTTTTAAAGGTACACTAACCTCAGGTTAATCAATCTTCAAGAGTAAAGAAAGAGAAAAGTGCCTCAGAGTACAAAATGAAATTAGAGATACTTAAAATGGAGGTACAATTGTTATATGAGGAAATTACCTAAGCTTTGACACCATAGGGATAATAATTACATTCACACACAGTTTCAGCAGTAATAAAATACCACCTCGCCTCTGCTGGAAAAGGACAAAATACAAAGAAAGTCCTCATTACGAACTACTATTCAGAACCTCATAGTGGCGGAAAGAGGTGTGCCTTGTCAATGTATGTAGGTGACCAAAAACTACTGATGAGCAGGCACGTAGAAAAGCCTACAGAGTAATTTCTTAAATTCTATTTGAGTTTGGTTTCTTCAGGATGGCCACAGAGAGTTGGATAACTAATCCAGCGTGTAAAATATTGTTTTCCAGAATGTGGGTTACACATCTCTCAGGCCTTTCTCAATGCTCCCTCAGCAGAACTATTTATTCACTTAGGTGCCATAGTTAGAGAGCCTAGAGTTATAAGCCTTTTCTAGGCCTTTAGAAATGTTGAAATTCTGAAAAATGTGCATATTGGCACTAAGTTTAAAAAACAAATTGTAATGTTAAAATTAATGCTTAATTAAGTGTCTATAAACATAATACTATGTCTATAATTATACAAAATTAAATTCAACATGGGAAAGACATATTTTAATAGTTTTTATGTTGTATGTTCAGGGGCCTCCAAAAGTTAGAGGATTTGGACATCTGATGCTTTTAAAAAGCCCCAAGTATTTACAGCCTCAGGCAAATTTAATCTCTGACTTCTGCTTGTCTACAGCCAATTGCATTATTGGTTCTTTTTTTCTTTACATCCCCTTTGGAGGTACACTCTTTGCTAATTTTACAAAAAACATGACTATGTTTTACTCTTGTTTTTATTATTTAATGTATTATATGAAGTGGATTTCCCTAACTTGCATTAGGTTCTGTATAATTGATACATTATAGTTAACAATTATTACAGTAAATACTTATTGAGTACTTTCTTGCTAGCTTGCTTGCTATATTGTGAACACCAACAACTCACTGCTTATTTAATTCTCCCAAGCTTTTGTTAGTATGTTACTCAGTGCTCTTGGGGTTGTCAGTGATGGAAATCAAACTCAAAAACCTCAGGCAAGTGAACATTAGGTAATGTAATCAAAAGGTCAGCAGTGTCCCAGTTTTCCTTACAGGTAGATTTAGACACTTGAACTATTTTCTTTCTCAATTCTTTTGTATGAAAATAGGCTACATTCTCAGGCAGGGAATCTTCAAAGATAACCAGCAGCTCCTCTTTAGCAACCCTGAGAGAATAAACAATTTAGTAACTCCAAAATTACAAGATACAGTCCTCTGGGGGAGTTGGATCATAGTCATGTCTTTAACCAATCTCATGTTCTCATTATGAGCTTGGGCCCACCCCTGGTCCTAAAGTTGAAGTAAATCACACCCAAACTATGTGAGTGAGAGTGGTTGAGGTATAATAACCCAAAGAAAGGTCCTTGGCATACAGTTCCCAGGAAGAGGAGGAATGGATGCTGAATAGGCAAAAGCCTCAGATGTCTAATATGGGTAATTTAGTAGGTAAATGGTATTAGGTGGGTAAATGTCTAATATGGGTAAATAGGTGTAATTATTAATCACATCTTTTTAATAAATTGTGACATTGAAACTTGAATATAGCTCAAAGGGGGATTCAAACTCATCATATCCATCTTACAAGAGTATCATTGTTATTAGCTAGTAACAATGAATGGATGAATGAATGAAAATGCCAATCTAGGATATCTGAGATCTCATATTCAAGTCAAGTGTGGATGATTGTTACTTATCCTTTAGCAATTAGCATAGTTATGTGTGGAAAAAAATCACCCTGAAGACTATTTGAAAACAGTCATGGTATAACTGAATAAACATAAGTAAATACAGGTGTATGCAAAATTCCTAGAAAAAATTTAATAATATTATTTGCCAGAATGCCTAGAGATAGAATGCCCAATAATTGAATAGTCAAGTAACTCAGAACTATTAGTAAAATATTGTAATTTTAATGTTAAATAATTGCATTAGCACCACTTTTTATATACTTTATTAGTCATGGTTGAATAAGTGAACTTCTGAATGAATGAATTCACAAAAAAACTTTTTTGCTAAGTGTTTAAATAAAATATATCTCATGTTGGTGCATAATGCAAGGGTACATGTTGAATCTGTTAGTATAGAGTATAAATGTCTTAACACAATAATTAAGTAAACGAGATGAGGTATATATTAACCAGTATGGTGTAAGTGTTCCTAATTCTATATGAAATCAGCACAATGTACCCCATAAATTCATTAATGTATACATGATCTATGTGTTTATGATTTAATAAAAAAACAAAAAAGAGAAAAAAAATCATAGGACAGTTTCATAATTTTTAACATATGATTTTTCTTTAATAAAAACATGCCATTCTATGTAATATTTAATATATAAGTCCTTGTCAGTACAAAATGACCTTTTTTGATACATATGTTCTAACCTCTCTAGACTTCATTTAGTTTGCATAAAATCCACTGAAGTAAGTTCTATTAGTATCTCCATTTCACAGTATTCTAAAATTGTCAAAGGTTTTGTGATTAAGAAAAGTTTCACTTCAGAAAAGGAAGAACGGAGAAATAACTAGTCAAAGTCTGTCAGAATGAAAATTTTCTTTAATTGGAAACCTAATGAGTAGGTGATAATAATCACTATTTTCTTTCATTTGTTTTACCATCATTCTCCCATAATAGAAACTGCTTGAAGACATGTTTTGTTCCTAGTTCCTGAGAAGATAAATTTGGTTTTACCTTCAAATAAATGATTAAGATCTTTGAGTGAAAGTGTTCCTCTTGAGGATGTGCGGGCATAGAGCAAAGTCATTTCTGTATAAGATAAAGTTCTCTTACATGCAAATGAATCAACAACAAGTTTCTACCAATGTTTATTTGTTTAAATGTTATTTATAATAGTTGCAGTTAAGAATTAAGTGAGAAACTGTTGGAGTCAACATCAAGTAGAAGCAGTGAATACTCTGAAAAAATGGTATGTTCGAAGCATGCATTTTATGCGGAATTGGGGATGTGGAGCATTGATGGTTCAAGACATGATTTGAATATTCCATGGTTATGTGTTATAGATTTAAGGAAAATAGATAAAGTAGCAAAAAACGTGGTACTTGGATTTGACAAAAATAATGTAGGTAGTACATTTAGATTGCCTTGGAAATCCAGAACTAAACAATTTAGGCAGGAACTATTGGCCAACGTCCCGAGAGAGAAATTCTCATAGTTTAAACTGAAATGAGGAGCTTGTCACTCTGAATTATCTGTGGTCATTAGAAATCGCTAGTATGGGTGATCAACAGCCATGAGATGTGAGATGAATCTGAACATCATCAGACCACAAGGCCCATCTTTCTGACAGGGCTACTAATTCAGTGAATATACAGAACCTCTATGTTCGTGCAAATGCTATACAGGAACCTAAAAGATGAAATTCAGTAATATTTTTCCCTTCAAGAAGCATGAGAAAGAAAATTCCAACAATAATTAAGCAACAGAATATTAATGACACAAGAAAGGTATACAAAATAAGAGCATGATCCGAAAGAATTGCAAAAAAGAGAGATCAGAATTGTCTGGGAGTAAATGGGAAAACCATTATTGAAAGCATCCTATTTGAAATGGACTTCAAAGATGGGAAAAATATTATTGCAGATATTAATGGGTGACAGGAAAGTTTGAGATTAAGTTTCTGCACAAATGTAGCATCTGCCTAAAGTAAAAATAATAAACAGCTACAAAGTTAGCCAACTTGTAGTGATCCTTGATATCAGGAAAAAGATTTTAAATTATGTAAATAGAGGTAGGGTACCTTGGGATCTAGTCTTCCTTCCACCATTTATCAATTTATGAGCTATGTTGTAGCTCACGTCATTTTGATCAGGGATCAGCAGACTTTCATGATAATAAATATTTTAGACTTTGCAGGATTCTCAATTCTGCAGCAGTAGTTTGAAAACAATCATAGACAAACCCGAGCCATGAAGATGAGTCTTGATTTAAGCAGAGAACGTAAAAAAGAAAACACAACAACAACACTACTAGTAAAATATGGTAAGGTTTTTACCAGGAAAGAAAATAAACAAGAAAATAGGCAAAACACTTCTCATACCATGTGAATAGACACTAGTGATTGGAGAGAGTCTTTTAAATCATCTCCACCATAAAAGGGGCAGAAGATTATCTGGAAGGAATGAATGTAACATTATAGATCGTTTTTTTTTTTTTTTTTTTTGAGACAGAGCCTCAAGCTGTCACCCTGTATAGAGTGCTGTGGCATCACAGCTCACAGCAACCTCCAATTCCTGAGCTCAGCGAGTCTCCTGCCTCTGCCTCCCAAGTAGCTGGGACTACAGGCGCCCACCACAACACCCCGCCATCTTTTGGTTGCAGCCACCATTGTCATTTGGCCCATTGTTGTTTGGTGGGCCCAGGTTGGATTCGAACCTGCCAGCTCAGGTGTACGTGGCTGGAGCCTTAGCCCATTGAGCCAAGGGCGCCGAGCCTACAGATCGTTTTAATCTTATTGTATGTTGAACTGACAGAAGAAAGAAAGCTTAGATCTCGAATTCTTTTAAAATTAAACTGGGAAAGCACTTAAAAATTTATATTAAGGAATCTTGAGGGTAAAATGGATGTGCCCAATTGTTTTATTTTTTTCTTTTGAGAGCTGAAGGTATGTGATATCCATAGAGAAACTGCCTGTCCCCCTTTTTTTCTTCTCTGTGAAGAGGGAAGTATAAATAGGACAGGAGGAATAAAAACTATTAAGACTTTATTTCAAATGAAATTGAATTTCTACTGGTTCCTGAGAAAGCGAAGGTGAAAAACACCCACTAAACTTTAAAGATGAAAAAAATCATGTATTAGATAAAACAACTTTTGAAGATAGCAAATCTTCAAACTCATAGACTTGGAAAACTCTCAAGCAGTCATTGATACATTAAGGTAAAAACAAAATTTCTGTGAATCTTTACAGATAAAAAAAGAAACTTCAAATAGAAATCTAGCTTAGGCTATGATCTATACTTTTAAATAGGCTAAACTATGCAATTTTCTTTGTTATTAAGGGAATACAGAAGACTGTCAGTATAGCTTCTGAGGATGCTAATAGCTAATAATTATGAAATGGAAACTTGCACTTCAGAGTTCAACTGTAGGATCAGACTCAGACTTATTACCCTCTGCAAGGATTTTACTGAAGTCTCCCGTTTCTTATTACTCTTTTTCCTGTATTTTCTTCGCTTGCTTATCATTTGCACTGGAGTCCTTCTCTCAAGGTCTGCTTTTGGGAATTGAACCTAACATCACCAATGGAAAGTCTGGGGTGCTTTCTAGGGGAAACTTTTATTTTTCAAAAACAAGACATCATTACTGGAGCTCTGCAGATAAGGATGATGCCATGAGTTATATAAGAACGGTAGTTGTTAACACTAGCTATATGTTTTGTTTTGTTTTGTTTTCTGGTAGAGGAATAGTGGACAAGTTACCTCTTCATCCTGACTTTCAACTTTCTTAAAGGTAAAATGAGGACGTCAAACTCGTTAATCTCCAGAGTTCATTCTAGGTGGGAAAATAATATGATATAAATCAGGAGTTGACAAATTAGGGACTACTGGCTAAATCTAGCCTTGGCTTCTGTTACAACTAAAACTTCATTGGAACACATCCCTGCTCATTAGTTTAGGTATTGTTTATGCCTGTTTTCATACTACAACTGCACAACTGAGTACCCCCTGCTACTCTTCAATCCTAAAAAATGCATACTGTTATCATTCTAATTTTTTTTTCTTTTCTGACACAGAGTCTTACTCTGTTGTCCAGGCTAGAGTGCCGAGGCATTAGCCTTGCTCACAGCAACCTCAAACTCCTGGGCTGAAGTGATCTTCCTGCCTCAGCCTCCTGAGTAGCTGGGACTACAGGTGCCCACCATGACCTAGCTATTATTTTCTACTTTTACTAGAGAGAGGGTCTCACTTTTGCTCAGACTGTTCTTAAACTCCTGAGCTCAAGAGATCCTAATACCTTGGCCTCTCAGAGTGCTAAGATTATAGCCATGAGACATCACGCCAACCTCTTAACATTTTTCAAACAGAATAAATTCAAATAACTTGCCAAAGATTACAGGAAAAGTAATGGCAGAGCTGAGATTCTTATTCTGCAGGTGTTTTTAAGCACCATGTTAAACTGCTCTGATTTAGATAACCTCACATTGAAAATCAATGTTAAATTCTTCTGACTCAAGTAACTATGTTACTTTTGTTTTGTTTTTAGTAGTGAAGTTAACATTAACAGTAATGCAAATGAAAGTATGAAGTAAGTGGAAGTATGAACGGAGGAAAGGGAAGAGAGAAAAATATGCAATATCAACAAAGTTAGAAAATAACATCAACAAAATGTAGACTGCTTATTTTTTCACTATCACGTGTGGTTTCATGTTCCCTTTATTTTTTCTCATGGTACAAATCTCAGGCACATCTACAAACAAATTTACAGCTAAGACGCTTTACTTGGTCCTCAGCACATCAGCATCTCTTGTCTGTGAAGCAAAACTAGTCAATTTATGTCACTCCTCACTTCTCATCCCTTTCCCACTTCCTTTGAGATTGTAATTTTGCTTAGGCAATGAGACGAATGACAATGCCAAGGGTAGGAAATTTTGCTTTGAACAATCCACAATGTTACAGTGCATCAGCAACTGTTTTGTAATATTTTTTATTTTTCCAGTTCCCATTGACATTAATCTCCTCAAAATGTACTTGTTTATTTTTTCCACAGAGGTGGAGATTCATTTGGATGGAGTGTGTTCCATCCAAATGAATCTCCCTCCATTGTAAATTGAAGAAGGAAACAGCCCATCCCAAAGAGGAAAGGATGGAGAAGCAATTTTCAATTTGTTATTCCAATTATTCCTTAAATAATAGCTAGAATTAAGATCATAAAGGAGTAGGGATAATTAATATAAATTCCTCTGCTTTTGTTATTTTTCTTTTTTGGTAAATATTCTGTCACAGTGTTTTAACAATCACTCACCATATAAACTCATCCCAAATTATTTGGTTTAGACTATTATAGGTCTGTTTTAACTCTTTTCCTAATGCATGTAAAGTGGATGATAAATTTATTACTTTTTCCAGGTCAGAACCCTCTAACATTATCATTTTTAGCAGTACTTGAATCTGTAATAAGAGTAAACCAATCTTTCTCTGTCTCTGTCTGTCTCTCTCTGTCATCTATTGCCATTATGGCCTGATTGCCTGAATTCTTTACTGTGCTAGCCATGTTAAGTGCTAAGTACATGATATGTTTTACTTCATTGAACCTCCACATTATCCTCTGAGTTTGATTACCATCTACAATTTTCTGATGAGGAAAATACAGTTGTAAAAAGTTAAAGGACTTTACCAAGGTCACACAACTACAATAATAATATAAAATATTATATTATTACAATAATGCTAATGATATAGTCAAAATTTCAACTCAGTCTGACTCCAGGTGGAAATTTCAAACACTATACAGAAACCAAAACACCTTACAAGAACACAAATAGTATAAGTTTGGAAATCCTCAAATACTAACATGGATCAAGAATGCCAAGAGGAAACCAAAAAAACGATGATTCTAGTTCAGTAGGGTGAAGGAGAGCAGACTGGTGATATTATTCATCCAAGTAGTTAGAAAAATAAACCTTTAACTTGACCAGAACATGATAGAGACCTGAGATTTGGGGATAATTGCTGTCCAGAATAGTACGTAGGCTGCAAGCCGGGAGCAGAAGAACCTGCTAACCCCAGCATCTTTTATTAACACATAAGGCATAAGGGAACCTGATTCTGAAGCAGGCATTTTCTGAGCATGGGAACAGGAATCAACACCTGCTAAGTACCTATTCTGCATTGAGCATGGTGCACAGACTGCTACATGGGAGTTTGTTTAATGTTCTTGACAAACATACAGGTACAGAGACCAGAGAGGTCAATTATTTGCCAACAATTTCACAGGTAGCAAGACAGAATGTGGATATGGATAGCATTAGAAAGCTTGCTTGCACTTGTCTATGAACTAAAAAACGTATGTGCGTTATACAGTGGTACCATTATAAGCTTATAAAAAAAGAGTTCTGATAATTTCAAAAAATTCAGAAGTTTTGTTTTTCTTTGTTAAAAGAGATTTGGAAAACAGACTATTATGGTTTTGAAAAATATTTCCATTTATCATTTAAATACTATCTACTGAATTTGAAAGACGTGTATATTATTCTTCACCAACATTTTAGTGCTGGGTATGTTTTTTAACTTAGATACATACATCATTGAATGTGCCTGAGACTGGAAAAATTGTAGGAAAAATCTGTAAGAAAAAAGCATATCTCGTGATCAGTAATATAAAAAGTTAAAAACAGGCTGTTTAAAAATACAGACTGTGTCTCCCTAATAGTTTATTTTTAGGACTATTCCCCGTGAAGAATTTATTGCAGTTATAATATAACCTGATTTGTCAAAAATTTTTCACTAAGATTTAACCAAAAAGAAAGCTGAATCCACAATGAAGAAATAAGCCCTGGAAGGTGTTAGAATTAGTGATTAATTCCTGTTGACAGTCAGCAGGCTCCTTTTAAGCAAAACTAGTAACTATAGCATCCAATTCGCTTTCCTTAAATCTACAATACTATTCTAAGAACTTTTAAAAATTATACCTTTGTATTTTAGCTAGGCTCATTTTTACCTGTCTCATTTTTAGGCTGGTGTTCCTTTCCTCTATAATGGTGACTTTAATTATGTCTTTGGGTTTAATTTATATAATCTGGGTATAACGGGGAGTTTTGAAAAATATTTCCATTTATTATTTAAATACTATCTACTGAATTTGAAAGACATGTATATTATTCTTCACCAACATTTTACTGCTGGGTATGTTGTTTAACTTAGATACATACATCTTTGAATGTGCCTGAGACTGGAAAAAAATGTTTATAGTAATTATAAACATTTTTATAAAGTTTATAAACTTCTTTTGCATTCCAACAGCAAGGAGGCTTGTGTAAGGCACATTTGTAGACATGTTATCAATGCTTGTTGATAAGAATTGAATAAATAGATAGGTGCCACAAATAAGGGCAATATAGGAAGTTCTTGAAAGTACATGCCTGTCTTGAGTCAATTTTTGTAAGGGGCCAAAGATGTAGGTTGAGTTTTAGCCTTTTACATGTGGTTATCCAGTTCTCCCAGCATCTAGTTCTCCCAACAAATCCCTATTTCTTGAATAGGGATTCTTTCCTCACTGTATGCTTTTCTTTGGTTTATTAAAGATCAGATGGCAAGTAGAGACTGGTTGATTCAAGATAGATAAGTGACTTCTTAGAAGAAAGTGTGGGGAAAACTCTTGATGTTGTTGGACTGAGGGAATATTTTATGACAAAGACTTCAGCAACCATTGCAACAATAAAAATTAACCAATGGGACTTAATCAAGCTGAAAAGCTTCTGCACAGCTAAAGGCACAACAAGTAAAGCAAATTGATAACCTTCAGAATTGGAAAAGATATTTGCAGGGTGTCAATCTGACAAAGGGTTGATAAACAGAATCTATAGAGAACTCAAATTAATCAACAGAAAAAGAGTAAACAATCCCATCTACCTCTGGGCAAGAGTTATGAGCAGAATCTTCTCTGATGAAGACAGACAAATAGCTAACAAACATTTGAAAAAATGATCATCATCCCTGATCATCAGAGAAATGCACATCAAAACTAGCCTGAGATATCATTTAACTCCAGTGAGAATGGCCCACATCACAAAGTCTTAAAGCTGCAGATGCTGGTGTGGATATGGAGAGAAGGGAAAACTTTTACAATGCTGGTGGGACTGCAAACTAATACAACTATTTTGGAAGGAAGTATGTTGACTCCTCAAAAAACTCAAGTTATATCTCCCATTTGATTTTACAATCCCATTTGATCCTTCTACTCAAAAGAAGGAAAATCATTTTATCATAAAGACATTTGCATGAGACTGTTTATCACAGCTCAATTTGAAATCATCAAAAAGTAGAAATAACCTAAGTGCCTACCAATCCAGGAATTATTAACAAGCTGTGGTATATGTATACCACAGAATACTATTCAGCCACTAAAAATGATGGAGACTTCACAGCTTTTGTATTAACTTGGATGGAGGTGGAACACATTCTTCTTAGTAAAGCATCACAAGAATGGAGAAGCAAGAATGTAATGTACTCCATTCTAATATGAAGGCAATAGACGAGCTAATATAAGGGGTGAGGTAGGGAAATGAGGGAGAGGGAGAGGGTAGGAGAGAGGAGGATGGGGGGGTCACAGTGTATGGCACCTCTTGGGGGTGGGACACAATTACAAGAGGGACTTTACCTAACAACTACAATCAGTGTAACCTAATTCTTTTACCCTCAATGAATCCCAAACAATAAAAAACAATAAAGCACCAGCTTAGAAACAATATTAGAAAAAAGTAAAAACGCTTTTTTATATATACATTAAAAAAAGGAAGTACATGCCCATATGCAGAATCTACTGTCCAAACAAATGTGGAGTTGGAGTCAACATTGTATATCCTTTCATTGGAAATACTAAGAAATTACAGTTGTACATAAAAATTTGTCAGCTAAAGGAGAGTTGAAGATATTGACTTGAGATAAAATATTTATCTCCAAAATTCTCATCTCAAAATTAGCTCTTATTTTCAGGTTTCTTTCCACTGGGGAATTTTACTGAATTAACATCAATTCTCATACTTCTTGCTGGTAAATTGCTTTCAAAAATCAAGTAGGCTATTGAATGGGAACACTACATATTTTGTTGGTTATTTATTTTTAAGCATTGGTTGACAACACTTAAGTGAGGAAAAACAACAACTATATGTAAGTTAGATCACTTAGTAAGTTTGAGACTTAAGACAAACCAACGGTTTAGGGGGAAATCAAACCAATTTATTCTTAAAAGCACTCAATATTCAATCTTTTTAATGAGCATCTACTGTGAGCTAGGAACTTTTTAGGCACTAGAAAGAAAGTGGTAAACATGCATTGTTTATAAATTTGTCTAGAAATACACATTTTAATGAGGAATTAGCTACTGAATAATAAAAACTGCAAGTTGATACCTAATAAATTGTGATAATGTGTTTTAAGAAAATAAGGAGAAATTGTGAAGGAAAATTAATAGAGGTGCCGTTGTGGAGTGGAGTGATGGAGTTAGAGGTCAGGACATGCTCCATGAAGAAATTATATCTAAGTTAGAATCTGAAGTGTTACCCAGGCATAGGGTGATAGTGATGGTGTTCTGGTGGAAAGTGAGTAGGGAAGCAAGAGGAGATGAGTTTCATGGAGGGAACAGCCAGTGTGATATCCTCCCACCATGTTGCGATAAAAAAGACTAATTGAATGGAACAATTCTAGTAGAGTGAAACATAATGAGCATGTTGAGATGTTGAGTAAAATAAGCATAAGTCCCCAAATATAGCTGGCAATATTTCATAGCCACCCAAATAGGTGCAATGATTGATGTTGGCTGTTAAGAATATCCTGTGATATGTGCTTCCTCCTTTTTTTTTTTTTTTTTTTTTAGAGTCTCACTTTGTCATCTTGGGTAGAGTAAAGTGGCATCATAGCTCACAGCAATCTCCAACCTTCTTGGGCTTGAGCAAACCTCTTGCCTCAGTTTCCCGAGTAGCTAGATACAGGTCTGAGTCACTATGCCTGGCTATAGAGACAGGTTCTTGCTTTTGCTCAGGCTGATCTTGAACTCCTGACCTCAAGCAATCCACTTGCATCAGCCTTACAGAGTGTTAGGATTACAGGCGTGAGCCACCATGACTGACCAACATGTGTTTCTTGATAGTAGGGCTGATTTAATCATGTGTATATTTTCCTCTACAAACTTGTCTTGAATTCACCTATTTGATCATTTAAAAAGAAGCTACTGGGTGGTGCCTGTGGCTCAGTGGGTAAGGCGCTGGCCCCATATACCAAGGGTGACAGGTTCAAATCCAGCCAAACTGCAACAACAACAAAAATGGCCTGGCATTGTGGCAGATGCCTATAGTCCCAGCTACTCGAGAGGCTGAGGCAAGAGAATTGCCTAAGCCCAGGAGTTGGAGGTTGCTGTGAGCTGTGACACCTTAGCACTCTACCGAGGGTGATAAAGTAAGCTACAAAAAAAGAAGCTACTAAATATTGCTGTATGGAAAACATCACAATATTCACTGATGAAGTCTAGAAATGACCAATCACACTACAGCAAATTTTAACATTTACCAACTGACTCACAGATTATCTTACATTCACAGTATTAAAAATACTTTGTGTTCAGTATCCTTGAGTCACAATAGGAAGGATGAAGGAATCTACAAATTATTCTTTGTGTTTTAGACCAAGTGTCAGGCTCTACGTCTCACTCCCTTAAGTTGAATCCTGGCTGGAGTACTTTCTAGTATTATTAGTATGGGCAGGCACATCTCTTCTGTTAAGCCTATGTTTAATATTTTGCAAAGTAAAGATAATGGTAAAAATCTTACTTAACACACAGGTTATCTACAAGGGATTGGGGGGAAAGAGAGTAGTGTGGTGAAATAGATAATGCATATAAAACACAGGATTCCTAAATAGTAACCATTTTATTTTACTCCACACAAAGAAGCAGAAGAATATTTTTTTTATTTGTAATTCTCAGTTATGTATGTACTTGACTCTTGTCGTACCTGTCTGACTGTTGGACTACCAGAAATGTTAATTTCATTGGTTTGAGGACGTGGCTGGGCAGCCGTAGTTGTTAGAGCTCCCCAGATGATTCTAATGTACAGTGATGCTTGCAAACCACCGACCTAAAGGCTGTTGGAGGAGGATGACAACATCCCACTCTGCTCTGCAGGCTGACCTACCAGGTAGGAATTCAAATAAGGGATGAGACAGCCACAGGGCAGGTAAAAAAAGGCACACACCACGCTGTTAAAGAACCTGAAAGATTCATATAATGTGCTCCCAAGGCCTTATTTGAACTACATTTTCTATTTGTTTGGTAAGAGTTTCTAATTGGCTATGAAAATTCAGTTTCTCTTATCCTTAGAGTCCTAGCCCACACTACCTCTTTGCCAAACACAGTGACACCAAGAGCTAAAATTGTTCTTTAAAGTCATTAATAAGAATGTCTTTGCTTCATAAGATAGTGCATTTAATGGTCTTCCAACAGCTTGAAAAAGTCTATGTATTTATGAAAATCTCTGCAGAACTTCAAGGAGTATCTTAGACAGATTTGGTACCATAGATCCCGATGCTCTTTCACAAAGATCTCTTTTTCCCACTCTTGCTGGACACATCTTCCTAAGTGATCCCATTGATGTTGCCATTCTCTAGTGCCAATGGCTCTCCATGACTGCAAGAAAACTTGTAATCCATTGAAAATGTCTTACAATTTCTTAATTTTCTGGACCAGCCATTATTTATAAACATAACATATTTTTCTTGTATGAACCCTGTGCTTTAATCAAATGAGCTCTTTACTGCATTCTGAACATACTTTGTACTTTTTTTCCTCTATTATAGCGGTTCTTAAACTTTCCTATGCATATAAATCACCTGGAAATCATGGTAAAATACATATTTGTGTTCCATTATTCAAGGTGGAAGAGCAATGAGTTTCTTCATTCCTAACATACACCAGGTATTGCAACTTGTGCTGGTGCCAGAATTCCACCAGAGGATCAAGCTTCTACTCATAGACTAATACAATTTCTCAGTTCAACTAGAATTCTTTATCTTCTTTTTGCCTATCTCATGCTATTTGTTTTCAATGTTTATATAACCAAGTTATTAATTGAGATATTGTTATTTTTGTCCCTCATGGTGTCTCTCCATTCCCATCCATCTCACAAAGATACATGGTCTTGTATTACTTTATCTCAGGATACATTGGGTTTATGGGTCATGAGAAAGGTGGCTTGCAAGAGACATTCTAGTCTGGATTTTGTTCTCCTATATCCTTTAAGAAACATAGAGCTGAATTTCTCATGAAAGAGGAAATGATCTGGCTCTTTGAGGAATAGCCAGCAGTGAGAAGAATACCCTCTCTGGGAAGGGAATGGAGATCTGAGGAGGCTACACCACAGAAGAAATGACCATGTGCTATACTT
This sequence comes from Perodicticus potto, assembly GCA_963574655.1. Taxonomy (NCBI): domain Eukaryota; kingdom Metazoa; phylum Chordata; class Mammalia; order Primates; family Lorisidae; genus Perodicticus; species Perodicticus potto. The sequence continues at coordinate 17,776 of CAUYRH010052793.1, forward strand.
AGGGCACTGGCACCCTAAGATCGCCACCCTCAATCATGCCAGAAAAATAAGCACCTTAAGCTTGATACATAGAAAATTTTATGTACCTAAGCAGGGAAGCTGCTTCCTCCCTGTTTTAATGCAAACTCAGAACCTCTGTACAAATGGTGGGAGGGGAATAAAAAAATGACTGATATTAGATGTCCCATATATATTGGAGAACTGCAGCAGGTTTTTTCATAATTTATAGAAAATAGAGTTACACTCTTTTTTAGTCTCAGTGTTTAAATTAGGTTTATATATGTTAAACTTACTTCAGATCCAATGTCGCCTTGATGCCTACTATAGTGTGTAGAGGGGGATCATGAGTGAAGGAAGAAGCCCTCAGTCAGTGCCTTATGTTAGTACCACACCTGTAACAAACTCAGAAGGCGGATATTACAATTTATGCTTTTTAGTAATTTATTAGTGATTTGCCTAGTGTTTCAAAAATAGCAGATAGTCATCAAATACTTGGCAAGTGAATGTTTCAAAATTATGGCTTTAGATATTTTAGAATAGTAGAAGAAAAAAGTTTTAATATAATGTTGGAAATATGGGGTTAGATAAAATATAGTATTTTAATATGCATTACTTCCACAATACTTGAAGAACTAGAAAAAATCCCCAATTGAAGCTAGTAAGCTTCAAGCTTCATCATATGTAAAAGCAGCTTATATTTTGTTGCTTACCAACTAAGCTGAATACAAGGTACACGCGACTATGGAAACCAGAGTGAGGACAAACAAACCAATGAAGACAGAATCACTTTTTTATCTGTTATATAAATATTTTTGCACAGCTCTTGACCCCAGAATATCAAGTCAGAAGCCATTATGCTTTTATTGCAATTAAATAGCTCATATTTTTTCCAAGGAATATCCTGAGGTACATGTTAACACAATATAACAAAGAATCAGTTTCTTAGAATTCAGTTAGGTAGGGGTTAAATTCTACTCCAGCAGCAGAAACTTTACAGCTGCTGTCAGAAATACAGTAATTACTTGGTCAATATTCTCCAAGAAACTCCAGCTGTCTTATCAAGCTTGCTTTGTCAGAAAGACTCCTTTCCTGTTAGAGGGCATAAGTTGTAGAATAACCATGATGGTGTCAGTGAAAGAATTGAAAATAATGTGTGCTTGAAATTGAGATTCTGGTAATATCTACTGTGCATTTAAGCAAACTTCTACTGAATTTTAAAGAGACTGCAGAAAATGACAAGTTTCCTTCTTTGAAACAAAATCCTAAGAAATCAATACTAGCATCATCTGTTGAAGCAAATCTCAACCCATCCAACCAACATAAACACATGTGAATATAGCAGTAACATACATTCCGTATCCTCTAAGACGTTATGCCCTCAATGCAATATCCTCTAAGTAGGGAGCCTAGCTCTAGACCTAGTCAGAGTTCAAGCATAGTTCATTTTATTGTGGAAATATTTATTAAAATTCTCCTCATTCATGGAGGTAGGGTTATTCAGAGATGACTTTTACTTCATCTAATTACTTATCATGGAATTTTATCTCCTGTGGGGAAAGACTTAGAAAAGAGGAGGTAGAGACTAATGAACCCATTATCAGTTAGAAGGGATATGCCAGGAAAGCAGTGGGAGGAGTTGGTGTCACTGGAACTGATCATGGTACAATTAGACCCAAAACATTATGCTATAACACTTAGCCATGGGATGTTCCAGTGGAAAACGAGTACTGACTATCCTTATCCCTGTTTTACATAGAATATAACCCAAACACTTCGACTTGACTAACCCTCCATGATCAGGTGCATGAACACTTTTGCAAATTGTCTTCTATGCTCTTTGCTTTGCATGCCATGCTTAGACACTGAGCCTCTTTTGATTCTCAAACTTGCCAAGTCTGTTCCTAATTTAGAGACTTTGCACTGGCTGTTCCTTTTTCCTGTATTCCATTTATCTCTGCCCATCTTGTCAGGTCCTGAACTTTATATGGCTGGCTTCTGTTTGTGATTACAATTTTAACTTAAATGTTCCTTTTCTGAGCTCTATCCCTTGATTCTCATACATAAGGTAGTCGCCCACTGGCTACTGGCTTTCTATTTACTTTAATTATTCCTTTGACACTTAACATTACTTGCTATTTTATAAACAACATCTTATTCTCATCTTACTCTACTTGAAGATAAACTTCACAGAAGCAAGGATCTGGTTGGTTTTACTCACTCTGATATCATTAGGAATTATAATAGAGACAATGCTAGGCATTAGTAGAGACTCACTAACCATTTTTGTTGTTGTTGTTGAAATGAATAAATTTAAGAACAAAAGTTACCTTAGATATTTTTAGTCAAGGTATTCTTAAATTAAAATCCATATTATATACGAATATTTTCATTTTAATGATTTTTTTTCCTGAAGGTAAGCCATGGAAGTAGATTCTCAAAGAGGACTCTAACCCCTTGTTTCAGGTCTCAGAGTTGGTTCCCCAGAAGTAATTCTGAGATGAGATTTGTGTGAAAGGGATATATTTTGAAGTGTTTCTGGGAAAAACAGGTTGTCCAAAGTAGAAAGATTGGGAAGGGAAGAAGGCCAAGCAAGGATAAGCTATTAAACCAACTCCTGTAAAGGAGCTCTGGGACTGAGTAAGCCTTACTCAGAGGTGTGGCTATGAAGGGCCTAAGAAGCTGGAATGTTTCTATATCTACATCCTTAGTCATAGATTCCCTGGGAGCTCTGAGGATATAATTCTGGCTCTTGCAGCTTGCAAGGAAAGCTGTCTCAAGCAGCCTGAGGGAAGTCCTCTGGCAAAGGGAGGCAGGTTCCAGCCATTGGGAATAAAACACCTGGAGTTCTCCATGGAAGTGGTAGAGATTCAGGGGATGTGGGTGGAACACTCCCAGTATCTACTACAGCTCCTTCAACAGAGGAAAAAACTTAAAAAGTTGTCAACAAATCTATCCTAATTCCTTTATTTTGCACAATTGATTAAATTTGTTTGAACCAGGTCCAAGGTTAAAAGATTACCAGCCTATTTAGCTATTCTTTTTAAAAAAATTCAACAAATAATTAAATGTGTACATGCAAAAACACACACACATATATATGTGTGTGTGTGTATATATATGTATGTGTGTGCACATGCATAAATAAACACATTGTTGCTAATGTAAGAGTCTTTCCTAGAAAGCATGGAAAATATAAATATCAATAAATCATTACATCTGTTCTTAGTGATTCTGTAGTATAGTAGAAAATAAAAGATGTGTGTCAACAAAGGAGCACTGTAAATATCGTGTGAGAAGGAATAAATTTTTAAATAGACTCAAAGCAGAGAGTAATCCCTTTCAGTTTAGGTACTCAAGGAAGATTTCATTGAAGTCGAGACATTTAATCTCAGTGTATCTTTTTTATTAAAGATTAAAGATCAGCTCCATCCATGTAAACGTGAAAGAAGTAAAGT
>CAUYRH010052794.1:0-28778 GCA_963574655.1 Perodicticus potto
AGAGCCAAGCATATTGGAGCTACAGGGCAATGAGGACTCAAACAGGTGTCCATTTACAAATGGAGCAGCCCTGTGTGTGCAGATACCCTCCAGGCTTCAGAATCCTGTGAGTGAAGGTGTGAATCATAGGCCCCCAGCACACGTCGTATAAAACAGTCCTTTCCTTGAGATACTCTGCTAAGGAGAATGTGTCCCAGCTCCATCCATGTAAATATGAAAGAGGTAAAGTCACCATCTTTCTTAAGGCTTCATAATATTCCATGGTATACTACAACCCTACTATGAATCTAATTTATAGCTTTCACATGAAGGCTATAACCCAATTATAGCACAAGAAGATGGGGAAAGGGGTAAGGGAGGGAAGGAGAAGGAAAGGATAGGTAGAGAGAGGGTAAATGGTGGGATCACACTTATGGTGCATCTTAGAAGGGACAGGTGAAACCTACCAAATGCAGAACACAAATGTTTTCACACAATAAACGAGAAAAATCCCATGAAGGTTATGTCGACCAGTTGGATGAAAATATTTCAGATTGTATATGAAGCCCACACACTGTACCCCATGATTGCACTAATGTACACAGCTATGATTTAATAAAAAATAAAAATTAAAAAAAAAAAAGAAACCTAGAGAGAAAAGAGCCGCCCCAGTGGAGAACATCATAGAGACCTGATGGGGATTTGGGGCATGATTATGTGGATTCAGAGCTAAAACTGGATCGAGCTGACAGAAACCCTGTCCTCCACTAGCAACTTGAGCCAAAGAATCCTATTGTTCACACTCGGTATTAACCTTGAGCTTTGAGGACACAAAGCACTATGCCCATGACCTAACAAAGGGAAGACACTGTCTCCTAAGAACTTTCAGGAGCCACAAAACCTGGGAACATCTAACCCACATTTACACCCCCAAATTAGGGTATCCTGGCCCCAGTGGCAAAGCAAGGGAGCTGGGAAGTACGACACTGCAGGATGTCCCTCTCGTGGTTTGACCCACAAGGAGGCGGAGCAAACAGGCTACATATTGAGGTGCTCTCAGAAGCACCAGCACTAATTCTTCATCAATGCCAAGCAAAGAAAGTGACAAGCGTCTTCTTTCCTGGGATATAGCTTCCTCCTGCCAATTCTCCTGAGTCACAACACACTAATTATCATGTGTCTTAGTGAGTTTGAGCTGCCCTAACAAAATACCATAGAATGGGTTTCGTAGGCAACAAATTTATTTTATCACTGTTCTGGAGGCTGGAACTCTGAGATCAAGCTGCAAGCATGATTGGTTTTGAGGGAGACCCCCTCTTCCTGGTTTACAGACTTGTGGCCCCTCTTGGAAGAGAAAAACAGAGAAAGCTCTCTGTGTCACAAATCCCATCATGAGGGCCCCACCCTCAGGACCTCAATGAAATCTAATTATCTCCCCCAAAACCCATCTCCGACTATCATCACACTGAGGATTAGGGCTTCAACATATTAATTTTGGAAGGACACAATTCAGTCCATAGAAGCATGGTTTCCCAAAAATACAATAATTCTCTGTGTTATCCATCTTCAATGACAAGTAACACAGTTTCAACATGCCCAGCCTCGATTTAGCATCATGAGGCTTCTGGTTCTCTGGAAGCATTAAGATAAATAATAAACAAAGTGACTGGATAAAAAACAGTGTTAATTTGTCCCTCATCCCAATGCCTTCCCCCTTTCTTCCACAGCTCATTTCAAAACTCTGTGCTCTGACCCTGAACCTCAAGGGACTTGCTTTGCTCCAACTCAATTAAGCCACATCAGCTTCTAAAAACTCAAAAGGGAAAATCCACCAGACCCTGAAAGAGGGACTACCGTGGAAAAATTGGAGATAAGGAAAAACAGGGAACCCTCTCTATCCACAAGATATGCAAAGAGCAGACAACCCAACCATCACCAACATGTGTTTCTGGATATTAGCTCTATGCTAGGTGCAGAGGGAAACAGGTTTCACCCTCAAGCAGCTCTCATTACCTAATCAGGAGAATGGAGTTGTAACTTACATGCTCCTGGCTCTAACTTCTGAAAGAACTTAAAGGAAAGAGAGATCTGGGTCAGTCAGGATAATCAGAGAAGGATTTATGAAAGAGGAAATATAGGAGATGAAGCTTGAAAGATAAGTAAGTATTTCAGAGAGGAGAAGGGAAGGTTTTGTCATAAGGAACCAGCAAGAGCAAAGGGGCAGAGACCTGGCAAAGAGAGAAGGCACAGGGATACCTGTGTGGCTGGAATGATGTTAGGACGAATTCACTCGCCGGCTCATCATTTCATTCATTAATAAATACATATTGAGCACTTATTATGTGACAGGCATCTAGAGAAAGAAGATTCAGGAATGAACAAAAAAATTCCTGCCTTCATGAAGCTCACATTCTAGTAGGAATGAAAATATAGATATATAGCTATAATGTCAGTAATGATAAAAATTACAAAGAAAAATTAAGGAGGATTCATGTTTCCAGGCAGAATGGAATAAGAGGGTATCCTTACCCTCCTTCCTACAACATTCAAAATATTTTTAAAATATAAAACACAATGACTTTGAAACACTGAACATCAGACAACAAAAGACAATGATTCCTGAGAGATAAGAAACAAACAAGGTGAGCCCTACAATACACCCAGATTGAGAGAGTTTCTAGGTCAATGATACTCCTTTAGTTGAGTGGACAGAGCTTAAAGTCCAGAGAGACTAAGGCAGCTAGAGTGCCTAGGACAGAGAGGAGAAGCAGAGAGATTTGCAGAGAAGATCACTCTGAAGATCAGAAAAGGACTCTCATTGGTTGGTCAACTGAGCACCGATCAGCACATGTGTACATGAAAAATATCCAGGACTAGGAAAATATCCATATGGATTAGAAGGAACAATTACTGTTACTGACACAGAACCATTAAAAGCACCTATTCATACCAGCCATACTGTAAAACCTCATAATTCAGGGTGTTTCTTCATTAGTGAGGAATCATTAGGCAGAGCATTACTTTGGTCCCACCTAACAAATCAGAAAGCCAAGTCTCAAAAATGTCAAAGTATTTCCAAGTAACTGTTCCAAGTAATTTAACTCCATCAGAAGACTAATTATATGAAAATAAAAATATACATCACCCAAACAGTAAAATTCACGATGGCTAGCATCCAATCAAAAATTATCAAGCATGCAAAGAAACATGACAATATAACTCATAATGATAACATAAATCATTCAATTGAAATCAATTCAAAATTGATACAGATATTAGGATTAGTAGGTAAGGATGTTAAATAGTTATTATGACAATAATTCAAAGATTTAAGCAGAGACAGTAATTGAAATTTTAAACTACCATGAGTAAGGTAAAATACACAATATGGAATTAATAACAGATTAAACATTTCAGAAGAAAACAGCCGATTTTGAATATATACCAATGAAACTAAAAGAAGAATTTTAAAACTAAACAGAGTATTACTAAGCTAGGGGACAATTTGAAGTGGCCTCATCTATGTGCAATTGGAATCAAAGGAGAAGGGAAGGAGGAAGGATAGGAAAATAACTGAAAAAATAATGGCTGATGTTTTTCCAAATTTGATCATCAAATTGCTCAAAACCAATGATCAAGAGGAAATCTTGAAAGCATCCAGAAAAAGAAGAAACCCACATGTTATACAGAAGAAAAGGGATATTATGACAGAAGGTACCTCATTAAAAACAATGCAAGCCAGAAAGCAGTGAAGCAAGATCTTTAGGAATTACTGAAAGAAAAATTCGTGAGCCTAGAGTTCTATAGAGACAAAAAAAAAAAAACTTTTAAGTCAAAAGGCAAAATAATGACTATTGAGACATACAAAATCTGAGAAATTTGTCACCAGAAAACTCAGAGTTTTGGTTAAAGAAATGTTAAAGAAAGTCCTACAAGTAGAAGAAAAATGATACCAAATGTATATAGTGGTATACAGGAAGGAGAGAAGAGCTCCAAATAGGGTAAGTATATATGTTTCTTCTTATTTAAATATCTTTTAAAGATAATTAATCACACAAAATAATAACACTATACTAAGGCAGGGTTATAACATATGTTAAAAGTGAAATGTATGGCAACAGTAGCACAAAAGACATTAGGAGAGAAATTGAAGTATACTTTTATAAAGCTCTTGTATTATACATGAAATATGTACAACATCAGTTAAAGGTAGACTGATAAAGTAAATACATATGTTATAAGCCCTAAACGAACCACGAAAATAATGAAGAATTATAGAAAATCACTTTACAAATGTACTAATAAAAGTAATCTTTTGGATCTTTGGATTGATAATCCAAAAGAGGCTAAGAATGAAGAATAAGCAGAACAAGTAGAAAACAACTAGCAATATAATAGACTCAAACCTATGTTAAGAATCACATTAAATGTAAAGGTTTAAATACTTCTATTAAAAAAAAGCAGAGATTGTCAGATCAGGAAAATGAAGACCCAACTATATGCTGCTCTCAAGAAACACACTTTAAATAGAAAAGCAAAAGGATGGGAAAGTATTCCATGCTAACAATAACCACAAGAATGCTAGAATGGCTATGCTAATATCAGACAAAGTTGATCACAGTGCAAAGAATAGAACAATGGGTAAAGGTGGGTTATTTCATAACAATAAAGGGGTCAATTCATCAAGACAAAGCAGGTCCCAGAAAAATGGTATACCTAATAATAAAGTTTCAAAATACATGAAGCAAAAACTGATAAACTCAAAGCAGAAATAGACAAATTCACTATTTTAGTCAAAAAATTCAATGCTTCTTTCTCAATAATTGATACAGCAAATGAATAGAAAACCAATAAGGACATAGAAAATTTAAGCAACAGTATATAGCAAATGAATCTAAATACATGAACTATCAAAGCTCAGTCAAGAAAAAGTTGATAACTTAAACGATTATGTATCTACTAAATATTAAATTTTCTTCCTACAAGGAAAATTCCAAATGGTTTTGCTGGCATATGCTACCAAGATTTTAAATAATTCTATACAAGTTCTCTCAGAAAACTAAACAAGAAGAACATTTCCCAATCTTCTCTGAGGTTCACATTACCCTGAAACCAAAACCAAACAAAGACATTACAATAAAACAATAGATTGGTACCCAACAATTAGATTGTCTATATGCAAAAACATACACTCTGATCCATATCTTCACATGATATACAAAAATTAATTTAAAATGGATTAATATGAACCTAAATGTAAAACATAAAACTATAAAGCTTCTGGATGAAAATATTGTGTAGGAAAAACTCTTTGTGACCTTGAGTTAAGCTAAGATTTCATGGTTCCAACACCAAAAGTACAATCTATAAAGAAACAAATTGATAAGATGATCTTTGAAAAACACTGTTGAAAGAATGAAAGACATGCTATAGACTAGGAGAAAAGTATACATCAGTTAAAGGATTTGTATTCATAATATATAATGAGTTCTTAAAATTCAATAAGAAGAAAATAGACGACCCAGCAAAATAATGAATTGGTGAACACACCCTCAGATTACCTCCAATGAGTCATGTCCTTGTATAATCACTTCCCTTCAAGTACAGGAGAAACTGTGACTTGCTTTTAAGCAATAGAATATATGTTACATAACACTCCATCTTAGCAGACTGGAGGGAGCCATTCACCTATTGGCCTTGAAGAAGCAAAAAGACATTTTTTGAACTACCTACAGGAAGAGTCACATGGCAGGGAATGGCAGGCAGCCTCTAGTAGGAAAGAGCAGCCTCTAGATGAGACAGCTATAATAGCATGAAGCTGGGCCCTCACTCACACAGCTGAAAGAAAATGAATCTTGCCAACAACCTGATAACCACAGAAGTGGATTCTTCCCCATTCAAACCACCAGATGTGACTGATGCGCTATTTGTAGCCTGCTGAGACCCTGAGCTGAGGACTCAGCTAAGTAGTGCCCAGATTCCTGACCCACAGCAACTGCAGGATAACGAATGCATGTTGTTTGAAGCTGCTACCTTTGTGACAGTTTGTTATATAGTACCAGAAAAGTACACACTGCATAATGACATTCTGGTCAACATTGCATATATGATGCCAGTCCCATAAGATTATATTGCTAATACTGTATTTTTACTGTACCTTTATATGTTTAGATATATAAACATTTGCCATTATGTAATAGTTGCCTACAATGTTCAGTTTAGTAACATACAGTACAGGTCCCTAGCCTAGAAGCTCTAAGCCATACTATATAATAACGTAACAGCAGTAGGTTTTATAGATTGAGTAGCCCTTATCTGAAATGCTTGGGACCAGAAGTGTTTTAGACTTCAGATTTTTTCAGATTTCAGAATATTTGCATATACATAATGAGATACCTTGGAGAAGTCTGACATTCATTTATGTTTCATAAACATCTTCTGCACATAACCTGAAGGTAGATTTATAAAATATTTTTAATCGTTCTGTGCATGAAACAAAGTTTTGACTGCAACCCGTCATGTAGGTCAGGTGTGGAATTTTCCACTGTGGCACTGTATTAGCACTCAAAAAGTTTCAGATTTTAGAGGGTTGCAGATTTTAAATTTTCTGATTAGAGATGCTCAGCCCCTACCATTTAAGTTTGTGTAAGTACACTCTATTATGTTCACACAACGGTGAAATTGCCTAAGGAAACATTTCCCAGAACATATCTTTGTCATTAAGTGACACGTGACTGTAAAACAAACAAAAGTTTTGAACAGATGCTTCACCAAATAACACAGATAGATGGCAAATAATCATGCAAAAGATGCTAACAATAATAAGTATTAGAGAAATTCAAGTCAAAACCACAATAAAATACCACTACATGCCTTTTAAAATCGCTGAGAGTGTTAGCAAGGATGTAGAGAAACTTGAACTCACATACACTACTAGGTGATCAGTAAAATGGTACAGTCACTTTGGAAAGTAGTTTTACTGTTTCTTAAAAATTAAACATAAACCTGCCATATGGCCCATTCAGTCCTCTCTTAAGTATTCACCCCAGAAAAAGGAAAAGGTACACATGAGTCACTGTGAAAGTTTTGAGACAGACTATGCTATGGTCCATTATTTCACTTTCAAGAAACACAATACTTTGTGATTCACCTGTGCAAGTTTCAACTTGCTCAGCTCATCGGTGTTACCTGGAGGGCTTCGTCTGTTTCCATCCATGCAGATTTTATAGGGGGGTTTTGGGTTTTTGGTTTTTATTATATGTATATATTTTATTAAGTCATATATACATAGATCATGAATACATTTATGCTTTTGTGGGATTCAATGTGCTGATTATTTGTACAAATTGGAGTGCTTACATCCTACTAATTAACATAGCTTTCACCTCATTTACTTATTCACAGTGTTAAGACATTTGTGTTCAATGCTTGATAGATTTGACTTGTACCCTTGCAATATGCTCCATTTTATATTTCTTGATTTTTGTGTATCTCAAAACTTTCATAATAATGCACAAAGCCTTGTACATGAACATTCATAGAATCTTTATTTTTAAGAGCAAAAACTGGAAATGTCCCATATAGCAGTAGGTGAATAGATAATCATTCAATTAAATACTATTTGGCAATGAAAAGGAATGAGCTACTGATACCTGCTACAACATGAATCAATCTCAAAATAGTTATGCCAAGTGCATGAAGCCAAACCAAAACAAAAAGAATATGTACTATATGAACCCACATATGTGTATATGAAATTCTAAATAATGTAAATGAATGTACAGTCACAGAAACCAGATCTGTAATTGCTTGCTTATGGGGGAGAGGCAAGAGGGATGATTACAAAATAAAACAGGTCAACATTTGAGAGCAATGGATAAGTTCATTATCTGAATTGTGGTGACAGTTTTGCTGATGTATACATATGTCAAGACTTATCAAATATGTGTAGTTTACTGTGTGTCGATTATACTTCAATTAAGCTGTTAAATTTAAAAAATCATAAAGAAGGAGTTAAGGATAGAGAGAGAGACAAGGTGGTGCTTTAGGTAGGATGTTCACAGAAGCCTTTCTGGGGAGGTAGCATTTGTGTAGACCTGAATGAAGTGAGAGAGTAAACAATGGGACTATCTTTGGAGTAGAGAGTTCCAGGCACAGGGGACAGCAGGAACAAAGGCTCTGGACGGGACCATGCCAGGCACATGCATGTAATGTGGCTGGAACAGAATGAGCAAAGGGCAAAGAGGGTCAGAGAGGCAAGGATGCCCCAGATCATGCAGAACTTATTCTGAGAGAGATGGGAATGTGTTGGATTGTTTTGCAACATGATCTGACTTATGTCTTAAAAGTAACATCTAAATTATAGCTGTCATTCTACACTCAAAGAAGAAAGGGTGGAAGCAAGGAACCCCATTAGCAGACTATCTCAATTATTAGGCAAGAGATCAGGGTGACTTGCTCTAAGAAGGTTGTGGTGGAGCTCAGGAGAAGGGATGGGATGTAGGATTGTTTTGAAGGTAGACCTGCCTCCTTTTTTGACAGGTTCCATGTAGAAAGGGAGAGGAAGAGAGGAATCAAAGATGATGCTGAGATTTTTTGATCTGAACACCTGCCCAAAAATGAATTTTCCCATTACAAAGATGGGAAAGTCAGAGTTGCCAGTCACTAAGATGTGTTCAGTTCAGGATATGTTAAATTCAAGGTGCCTATTAGACAACTAAGTAGCCACACTGGGCTAGCCCTAATGAGGGGAGAGAATTCAGAGCTGGACTGGAGATATAAATCTGAGAAGGAACCAGAAGAGGTTCCATAGAAGAGGTTACCAGAACTGAGCCCCAGGAACATCACAAGGTCAGGAAGATAAATCAACAGAGAGGACTGTTAAATACCACCAGTGAGCTGAGGGAAGAAAGTGCTTCAGGAAATACATAGACTAGCTGTGACAAATGTAGCTAGCAGGTCAACATGAGGACTCAGAATTGACCACTGAATTTGGCAATAGGCAACCTTGGCAGGAGCTATTTGAATGAAGCAGTAGGAGGGAGCGCTTGATTGGAACAGGCTCACAAGAGAATTAGAGGTGAAGAAGTGGAAGCAGCACGTATCGACAAGTTTCGCTGTCAAAGCAAGCACAGAAATTGAGCAGTAATTGAAGAAGGATGTGGGGTCAAAGGAAATGTTTTTAAGATTGAAGATATTATAGCATGTTTGTATTCTGATGGGAACATTCCAGGAGAGAGTAGAGAGGTAAAAATTAATGATGCGAGAGACAGAGAGAGAAGACAACTGAAGGAGAAAAGTCCTTGAGTTGTGGGAGCTGTAGGAGATAAAAATGAAGAGGTGAGATGAATCTGCCTATGGAGGGCTCTTATCCAAAGGCACCACTCCCAAGGCAGGGCCCAAATGGAAAGGAAAGGGCAAGGAAGCTAAAATCCATGAGTGTCTATGTGCCTTGCGCACATAGAATAACTTCTTAGTTATTCCTTTCAACCAGGAGGGGTTCTTTTTAGCTGCACTTTGCAAGTGAGGCAACTGAAGGTCTAAGAGATGTGATCCTTCTGTATCACCTACAGCCAGAGACTGCAGGAGGTCAGCCAGAGCAGAGGCAGCTGCTCCTCATCCGCCCTGCTTACTGTTATAACATCCAAACACTGAGGCTGGGTCTGAGGCCAAGGCTGTGCAAAGCACAGTGTGCCTGTCCCCATATGAGCTGCAGCTGAGCTACACAGTGAAACCGGGACCATTGGTTTGCCTAAGCCCCTCTTTCCTACAGATGCAAAAGCACATAACACTAAAGCTAAAAGAGACCACAGAGATCACCCAGCCCACTCCCCTCATTCTCATAAAAGGAAACTGAGGCACAAGTTTACATAGGTCGACACCCAAAGTCAAAGCAGAGCACACCGTCATCTCATTGCCCATAAGCTGTCAAATGCCATTCTCCCATGGTCCCCGGAGATGTGAGTGCATGCACCAAGGTGTACAAAACCGATTTAAAGATGCAAATGTGCTGCATCCAATTTTATCCAACAGTCCTCGAAATTTAAGAGCTCTGCTGACATGTACAGAGCAAAGAGTAAATTGTCCCCCTGAGAGAAATTGTCTTGGAAATGGCCTCATGCGTCCCTGTCCAAGGTACTAGGCAGAAAGAGACCCTGAGAAAGAAGAGGCCCTGTGCCTGCCAGGCCCAAATTCACTCTTCTTGTGGAAGGAGAGGGGAAGGAAGGCAGATAAGGGACCCCTCGAAGTCCCTCTGATTTAGAAATGAGTTTACACTTTCAGCCAAGACTTCCTGTGTACTTCCTGCAAGGTTGCTTTTCAAGATCAATACATGTTACTCGGAGATTCACGATGGCCACTGCCAAACATTCCTGCCTGCTCTGGGTGTACAGAGAGAGAACAGAAGAAACAAAAGTTCAAAATGACACCATCACTCTCAAGGAGACCCAGGTATGTTCCCCACATTCCTCAAACACAGGACATCCATTGCCCCAAGGCCTGACTCTCTGACTTGCCAAATGGATTTGCCCAAAAGTAAATAAATCAGAATTCCCATTGATTACTCCAGTGGTTTGGATGCACTTTTAGAAGTAGAAACATAATTTCAAACAAAATCTTCTCCAAAGATGGCAACCTCTAAACTACTATGCTTGGACCTGAAGTGGGGTCTCAGCAGCCTGCACCCTTAGTTCATCCCATTCTTCAGTGGCACCTCTAAGATAATGGGGCTTTCAGAAGAGCCAAAAGTCCCTTTGTTGTCAGGCAAGTCCCAGCTACTTAGGAGACTAAGGTGGGAGAATCACTTGAGATCAGGTGTTTGAGTCCAGCCTGGGCAATGTAACAAAACCCTGTCTCTAAAAACAAAAGAAAGAAAAATCACTTCATTACATTAACTTACAAAAGGTCTATAGAGCTCTGCCCAACCTCACTCTTCAGGAGACAAATAGCCCTACCCAGGCTCAGGCTGTAACAAATCTCTTCCTCCAACCTGAGTAGTAAGACTCTTTCCTCCAGTTGCAAAAGTCTTTGATCACATACAGAGCTGGACTGAGCTACATATTTTATCACACTCTGCTAATTCCTATACCCTGTGGCCAGCTTCTCAGTGACCACCCTGGGTGGGCTTTCATCTGTGGTTTCCACCCTGCTCTGGCATATGCCTGGGATTGACCTTGTGTCTCTGCCTTGTTGGGTGGACTTTCTGGTACCTCTCTGCAGTGGATGTTGTCAATGACCTGTCCATATCTCTATTTTGGTGCATGCCAGGAGTTGCCTGCTGCAAGCACATAGACCTCTCTGCTTGGGAGTTTTCTTTCAGTCTGCAGATTCATATGGAAGGCCAGAAATGCTGAGAGTCGATGTGCTCAGGAGAAGCCATCAGCCAGTAATCCTTGGGTGATATAAGTCAAGGAATGTTCTAATCTGTTTCCATTTCCTGGCAGAACAGATCCCAGGTTTCCACAGTAGTAACATGCACAATAACACACATTTTCTCAGCTTTTGTTCTTCCCTATCTTACTCCGAAAGTTCCTTCCTGCTATTTCTTATGATCACCTCCTAAATAAACTACATACACTCAAATCTTTGGCTCAGCCAATGCTTCTAGGAAATCCCAGTCTAAGATTCTTGGTGCCACAACAAGAGTAAAAAACAGACCCTGAGCATGAGGTTCTAAAATAGGATCACATATCAACCAGGTAATAACAAGGATGCCAGTACTCGTGATAAGTGGGTGGGGATAACGCTGGCAGCTCTAGCTTCACAGTCACTAATATGTTCACCTGTGGTGAAATGCATTGAGATGGGGTTGAAGCAGGAGATGCACTGACCTCACCTATCTAGGTCTAGGTAGGGTCTAGCTCAGTGCTATTCAAAGTCTGATCCATTGGTCAATTCCAGCCCATGTGCTGTTTGATACCATTCTCTGACAAGGTAAACACAGAATGAGAATAAGCATATGGAAATTTTTAGATCTAATGATTTTAGATTTAATAATATTAGATCTAGTAATTTTAAAAATTAGACTTATATATGTCTTCTTTATTTAATTTTATTTCATTTTTCTAGTTAGTCCACCAAAGATTTTTTAATATCTATTTCTTAAAACAGATAGTCTGAGAACCACTGGGCTAGACTTAAAAAAACTGTGGGCATAATATTTGTTATGACAATTTTGGAATTGGTTAACTGTCCCTAAAGTTTGAAAGGAGAAATATGAAAGGATCAGGCTGGGCAACTATCAACTTAAAATCTAGAAGGCTTCCAGGACCATATTAAAGAGGATCTAATCTCCAGCAGCTGAGAGGCAGATGAGCTGAAAAGCAGGTTCAGTATCTGATTATAAGAGTAGCAAAGTCACCAAGGAGCCTGGATTCACAGCCCAAACAGAAAGCTGTCCATGCTAAGTCCATGGCCCCAGTAAGGAATGATTGGACCCTGAGAACTATTAAGGACATTTGGGTTGATAAACTTGAAAACCTTCAAGTCCCAAATTCCCTGAATCCTCCAGCCCAGAAGAACTACCACCTCCTCCATGCCCAGGACACAAAAGTTTATTTGCTTGGATCCATGCAAAAACCTCATCAGAAGCTAATGGTTCACAAAATGATGCTTACCCTCTTCAAAGGCTATCTGCATCTCCCCTTGCTGTTTCTACATCAATATCTAGGACCAAAAATCAGCATAACTTGACTAGAAAAAGATGTCACTTCTTATGGAAAGAAATGGATTATTCATAAGGGGAGGAAAGCCGCTGTAAATACAGTAAGAACTTGGAGAATATACCTGCAAATGAATCTTAAGAGTGGGATTGGGTGGGTGGGATACAAGGGTAGGTTTTGGGCAGTTCACCGATAAGAGAGCATTTTTAAAAAATGCCTTGCCAAAGACATTCAGAGTCAGTCCTAATACACCATTGGCATGGCTCCTTGAAGCTTGGAAACAATAATGGCCTACAGTATATGAGGTGTAAATGCCAGAACTGCCTTGGCAGAGTGTCGAAGAAGGGAACAAAAGGCTCAGTGAGACACCTTGTTGAATTGAATTTACTATGTTAGGCCAGAGAATACACTAACTGACTATGTTCTCTAGGAGGGCCTTGAGGACATTACCTTCACTATAGCAATGAAGAAGTGGGGCTCTGTGATCCGTAGTTCAGTAATGACTATTGTCTGAGGCCAGGAACACAGTGGGAAATGTTGCCTTGGCTTGTAAATGGCAACGGGTCAAAGATTCTGGAATAGCCAGGACCACGTCAAAAGCAATGTGAATGCAATTACATGATAAGGCAGCAAGGCTGGCATGAGAATCAGGAGCCATGCAGGGATCTGCAGGGACACATTGCAATGACTAATAATCCATGATGTTTCTAGAAGTGAAGAAGATGCTCTTTGCCACCAAAGGTATCACTTGGCTTATACAACTGAACAAGAAGGCTGATGTTAGAGGCCAGAATAGAACATTATAATCCCTCACCTAGTTTCCAGATCTGAGATATTTCTTGTACTCACAGATCAAAAACAGAAGAACCAAACAAGCCCTCTAGATGAAGACCTCTAAGAATGTCACAGAAAATAAATTCAACAGCAATATTCTCATTCCTTCCTTAAGTGAACTTTTGGCCATTTATCAGGGTAACTGCATATTGGGGGAAAGAGAATGCCCAGAAATTCCAAAGACTGCTGCACACACAGTCTGAACGTATTGAAACTAACACCAAGGGGCACAGAATGCCTTCTATTTGAGTGAGGAGCAGAGAGATGCCATTCAATAAATGGTCTCCCAGATGTCCACCTCACAGTAGCTCCAGTGACTTTGCAGCTTCACTCCATGGTCATTTTTCAGGGCTTTGAATGCCAACTTAGAAGCTGGCAGACCTCTCCCACTGGCTCCCTGATCCTGTGTAGTAGCCAAGGTAGGAAAAGCCAAGTGGAAGCCTCCTCTGCTACCAACACCTGCCCATACACTCATACACACATACACATACTCTCTCAAACACTCAAACTCACCCACACATATATACCTTTACCCGCTTAAAGACACCCACATACCCACACACATATACATTCACAACCACACACTCAAACACAATCACATGCATACACACACTTATACCCCTGCTGTAGTTTGAATGTTTTTGTCCTCTCTGGACTTCATGTTGAAATTTAATCCCCAGTGCAACAGTACTGGGGGGGTGTCGCCTTTTGGGAGGTGTTTAGGTCATGAGGGCCCCTCCATCATGAATGGATTAATGTCATTATAAAAGGGCTCCTGGGAAAAGATTCTCCTCTTTCTGCTCTTCTGCTATGTGGGGACACAGCATTTGTCCTCTTTGCTTTCACCTATCACCATGTGAGGACACAGCAGAAAATCCCTCAGCAGAAGCCAATGCCTTGGCCTTGGACTTCCCAGCCCCTAGAACTGTGAAAGAACAAATCTCTGTTTTTTATAAATTATCCGGTCTGTGCTATTTTGTTATAACAGCACAAATGAATTAAGACAGCCCACACTCACATCCACACCTACGCTCACACATTAAAACACATCCATATTCTCACACACACACACACTGGAGCAGGAGAGCAAAACAATACTGTATCTGAGATAGAATAGAGACCAGTATCACCTTCAAAGACATAAAGAATGCAAGGTCATGATCCCCATCAGATCCCCAGTTGATCCATCAGCAAAATCAGATGACTCATGGCAGATGACAGTAGACAACTATAAATTTAACCAAGTGGAATCCTCAATTTCAAATCTTTTGACAGGTATCTTTAGTAGAACAGATCCACACAGCCTCCAACACTTGGGATGTGGTTTTCAATCTGGTGAATTCATTCCTTTCCATCCTCCTCATGGAGGAACAGAACCATCTTGCATTCACTTAGCATGTACAGCTATACATATGAATGGTCTTGCCCAAATCTAACTTAATTCTTCTGCACTCTGTCACCGTATAGTTCAAAGGGATCCTGATTTTCTGAACATTCCATAGAACATCAAAGCAGTGCATTATACTGATAGCATCATCATAACAATTCTAAGCAGGAAGTGGCAAGTACTCAGAAGCCTTGGTAAGATATGTGAACAGGGTGTGACAAATAAGCTCTACAAAGACTCCGAGGCCTGCACATCAGTAAAGTTTCTAAAAGTCCAGTGGCATGGGGTATATTGAGATAGTTCCTCTAAGATAAAGGAGAAAGCATTAAACCTTCAAAGTCTCACCTTTAAGGAGAGGCTCTATATTTGGTGCCAAGAGATCTGGCAGATTCTAGGATAGAGGGAAATGTCGTGTGAACTTAAGCAGGGAAGTTACAGAACAAAATCCTCAGATTCTAGTGCTGATTGTACCATCTTCAGAAAAGCAAAACAAACAAAAACCCTCACCATTAAGAAAGCAGTTTTGTGCATGCTATTGGGTCCTAGTAGGAAGTGAGGACCTGACTGTGGAACATCAAAAACAATGAGACCAGAGCTGTCCATCATGATCTGGCTATTATCAGGCATGCCAAGTCATAAGATGTATGGACACTGGAGTATTCCATCACTGAATAAAAATGCCAAATTCGAGATCAGGTCCAGAGGTTGCAAACAGGTGATACAGGTCTCATATCACCTACTTATATTGCACCAATAGGTTTCCCTCAGCTCATGCTTTCAGGGAGTTCCCTAACACTAGCCAACGGAGAAAGAAAACCTGGGGTCTGGTTCACAGACAAGGCAACTCCATATATGGGTTGCACCTAAAAATGTATGACTATCTCACTAGACTCTGAAAGTCAGTGGGAGAAGGAAATTCTCCCAGTGGGGAGGGCCTTGGATACTTCAACCAATCACCAACCTGATGTGGTGGGAGACAAGCCTAAGATTGTGATAGTCACATACTCCTAGGCAGTGGTAAAAGGTCCAGCTGGTCTAGCCAAGGCTCCCAGAAAGGGCAAGAATGGAAGATGGGAAGAAAATGTATACATCTTTCTCAATGCCCACCAGAGCACATCCCCAACAGAAAATCCACGGAACAACAAAAGTGGACAGGACTCTGGGAGGTCAGCCTGCCCCTGTCCTTGCACATCCCAGTAAATGGAGCTTGATGACAAGTATGGAGGTTTTCTATCCATGAGCCAAACAGCATGGGCTCCCTCTTACTGAGGCTAGTCTAGCTACTTCCAGGGACTTATACAGTCTGTCATAACTGATGCTGAATGCTTACTATGATGCCATCCCTCAAGCAAAGTGACAGCCACTTCATCGAAAGTTGATAATGTCACAATCCCTCTACACCAGAAGATGTGATTTGTTCTTATTGCATTGACACATATTCTAAGAATGGCTCTGCCATTCAACAGTGTCTTGGACAGAACCACTCTCCGGGGCTCAGAGTAGCTGTATGGGATCCTGTGTGATATCACCATGGGCCCAAAGATGCGCTTTACAGTGAGAGAAGTGTGGCAATGGGCACAGGACCACAGGACCTGGTACTCCTGCCATGTGCCCATCTCTCAAAAGCCACAGATCTGTAGAGCTTTGGAATGGCTTTGTGAAGTTTCATCTAGGTGCCAGCTTTATAATGACTGGTGGGGTTGAGGCATGGGTGAAGGCACAGCATGCTATTTAAACTAATGGCTACTTTATACTGCTGTGTCCCCAGTGACTAAAATACATGGATCTGAAAACCTGGGCTGACAAGAGAGTTGGCCCTTCTCACCACCACTCCTGGTGACCCACTTGAAGCATTTGTACAACCTGTCCCTGTATCATTAGGATTTAGTGAATCTGGTTCCACAGTAGGGGAATACCTCAAATAAGGGGAAAAGGAAGGACTCTTCTTACCCTAAAGTGCTGCCTGTTCAGGGTCATTTTGGGCTCCTCATGCCAGCATGCCAGTAGGCAAGAAATGATTAAACTGTTAGGGGAAATCAAATCTAACTTCATGAGCAGTTAGTGTTTCTACAACATCATGGGGCCAGAAAGGAGTATGCCTGAAATGCGGGAGGGTCATTGGGGGTACTGCTTGGTGCTTGTGTGTCCAGGGATAACCATGAATGGGCAATTGTCTCAACCAGTGACCTGACAAAGTTACACTGACCAGGAGCCCAGCCCCTCTGGGATAATGGCTTGTCCTATCCTACCAGGAAGGCAAAGTGCAGCAGAAATGATGAATGAGCAAGAGGAGAATTTAGAACTGGTAGTAGGAGAGCAATACGATGAATATTAATTACAATTCAAAATCAATTGCTGCAGCAAAAACTTCAGTTTGTCTCACTAACCCTCCAGTTGTCTTTTAGTTTTAAATAAATTACAATCAGCCACCATTTGGGAGAAACAGTGAGGACACAGTCATCTTAACCAAGCCTGAGAAGATCTGAGTCACACAAGGGGTTCACTGTAGCAGCTGCTGTTGGGTCTCTGTGCAGATCTCCTAAGCACTTACCATTCCAGTGCATACCAATAGCATCCCTGCACCTGAATCTCTCCCTCTGAACTTTCCAGAAGCACTGGGGAAGCTATGCACCCAGAAGTGGCCATCAGCCAATGATCCAGAAGTGCTGGAGGACTGGTACTCAGTTTTTTCATCCTTCAGGTAAGATAACTCTCCAACCTGTTCTGTATTTTCTACCAGAGGTCCCCAGTAGGAGTTTCCAACAGATGTCACCTGCCTGGTAGCATACATTTCATTGGGTTTCTTCCCTCCCCTGCCTCAATTCCCCACATGCTTCTCAGCACAACCTGGGATCACCTCCCAAATAAACTACTTGTACTCAAATGTTTGGCTCAGGATTTGCTTTGGGGAGGACATAATCTAAAACACATTCTTCTTCCTGACTCCAATATCAGTCTTCTTCCTTGGACTCATTGTCTTGTGATTACTCCTGTTTAGCTTATGTTCTAGGCTCCCTCAGAGACAACCTCTTTTGCCCCTAGTGGAGGCAACTTCTGGAATCTCTCTTCTTTTAGGTCACTTTGCAAGTTTCTTGTGGCTAAATGAGACCAGGTCTCACTATTCCTCAGCACATGTTAGAGAAGCCTCTTGCATCATTGATGTAGAAATTAACCTCACCCAGAAGGCTAAGGAAACCTGGTGTAGCTGATATCTTGAACCCAGGCCTGTGGTTGCCCAAATTCCACATCTGTGACTTCTCTGCTGCTGTGCAAAGAAAATGGCATGAACCAAAGCAGTGGGCTCCTCCTGGACAAAGCATGCCTAGGAGAGATTGTGATCTCAGATATGCTCTCTTGCCAGTGTACCCTTCCTAGTAATAGCAATCTTCTCCAAGATCTGGGTACTCCTCCCAAATCAGCAAAATCCATCAAGCTAGTCACTGTTTCCTGCACAAGAGTCTCTGGACAGGTAATCCCTTATAAAAACACTTCCTTTCCTTTGGAGGAGTGAACACACTCCCATCACTTTCATTCTACATGCTACTGAAAGTTCTAATCAGAGAAATTAAGGGAAAAAAAGAAGCAAAAGGGATCCGAATAAGAAAGAAAGAAGTTAGATTGTCTCTGTTTGCAGATGACATAATCTTATTTATATAAAACTATAAATACTCCTCCAAAAAATTATTTGAAGATAATAAAAAATTCAGTAAAGTTGCAGAATACCAAATCAACATACAAAAATCAGTAGCATTTCTATACACTAACAGAGAACTGTCCAAAAAAATCAAGAAAACAATCCCATTCCTAGTAGCTACAAAAAAATAAAATAAAATAATTAGGAATGAATTTAACCAAGGGGGTAAAAGAGCTATACAATGAAAACTATAAAATATTCATGAAAGAAATTAGAGAAGACACAAATAAATGAAAAGATAGTCCATGTTCATGGATAGGAAGAATTTATTTGGCTATACTACCCAATCTCAAATAGGCAACAATCTTTGAACAAAATGAACAAAGCTGAACACATCATACTGTGATTTCAAATTATACTATAAAACTATTGTAATAAAAACAGCATGGTACTGACATAAAAACAGACATGTAGTACTCTTAAATAAAATTAAGAGCCTAGTCAACTGATTTTCAACAAAAATACTAACAATAGGGAAAGGAAAGTCTCTTAGATAAATGGGGTTGGAGAAACTAGATATTCACATGCAAAAGAATTGAAATGGATTCTTCTATCCCACCATATACAAAAATCAACTCAAAATAAAGACTTCAATGTAAGGCCTAAAACTGTAAAACTACTAGAATAAAACATAGGGAAAAGCTTCTTAACGTTGGTTTTAGCAAGATATTTTTGGATAGGATCCCAACAGAACATGCAACAAAAGCAAAAATAGACAAATAAGATTATATCAAACTAAAAAGTTCCTGCAAGGGAGACAACCAGCAGAGTAAAGAAACAACTTACAGAAAATATTTTTAAACCATACATCTGACCAAGGGTTAATATTGAAAACATACAAGGAACTAAAATGGCAAAAATAACCCCAATTTTTTAAATGGGCAAAGAACCTAAATAGACTTCTCAAAAGAAGACATACAAATGGTCAACAGATACATTTAAAAAATGTTCAGCATCACCAATCATCAGGGAAATGCAAATCAAAACTACAATGAGACATAATCTCACATCTATTAGGACATTTTTTATAAAAAGACAAAAGATAATGAGTATTAGAAAAAGTGTGAAAAAAATGGAACATTTGTGCACTGTTGATGAGAATACACAATGATACAGCCATTATAAAAAACTGTAAGGAGGTTCTTCAAAGAATTAAAAATAGGGCTCGGCACCTGTGGCTCAATGGGTTAAGGCGCTAGCCATGTACACCTGAGCTGGCGGGTTCGAATCCAGCCCGGGCCCACCAAACAACAATGACGGCTGCAACCAAAAAATGGCCGGGCATTGTGGCAGGTACCTGTAGTCCCAGCTACTTGGGAGGCGGAGGCAGGAGACTCGCTTGAGCCCAGGAATTGGAGGTTGCTGTGAGCTGTGATGCCACAGCACTCTATCCAGGGTGACAGCTTGAGGCTCTGTCTCAAAAAAAAAAAAAGAAAGCTAAGGAGAGGGTGGACATAAAGTTCATGTGCAATTTAAGATAGTTTAACACAGTAAATAGCACATGAACTTTATGGACACCCCGTAGATTGTAAAAATTAAATACTCCATTTCCATATAACAAAAATGAGACTAGCACATCTACCAAACAGATGGAACTGCTTGTCCTTTTAAAGTCACAGCTGTTTTCACTTCTAGCAACCACTTTACCCAATTCAACATACAAAGTTAAGAATCACACTACAGAATTTAAAAAGATAAATAATATAAAAAGGAAAACAAAAAGCTTCAGGTATGCCAGTATACCACGAATCTACTTCTAGTACTCTGCTTTGATGCAATATAATACACTTTCTTTTAGAGCCATACTCCAGAATTGTTAAAGGAGAGAAAACACGTGTAAGGGATGCAATTAAATGCAAAACTCTGACATAGCTTTATTTTCTGTCCTGATCTAGAGTATCAAAAGAAAAAAAAGTTTAAAGGTCAAAAACACTTGATACTCATTACACTCATGTGTAGCTCATACACAGAGCCTTAAAAGCTAAGTTCTCCTACTACATGACGCAGACAACCGGTGCTGCAGAATTACAGAGTGCCCCTAACTAAACCTCACAAGAGCTATCTTCCCTGTACTTGTTTTGCTCGACTAAGAAAAGCATAATCAATGTGACGTGAAGCTGATTCACAACTGTGAAAGATGAAACATTTTTTGTTTTACCAGTTTATATCTACCTAAGTATTAAGTTGAAAATCTTTTCTTTACCTTATGGGATTTTAGTACTGTCTCAATGTACATATATAATTTCAACCCATAAGAGAGAGAAAAATAGGACCAAATCATTAGGGAAATGTAACGCTTTTAATACCTCATTTGTTGAACCTTTGTGTAACCAGCTCTCATCTACACAAAAGGTGAAAATATTCAATGTTTTCTATTACTGTCAAAATTATGATCTCTAGCATATTCTCATATTCTCAGCAAAGGAGAGAGGGAGAGGACAGCCACATTTCTATTCCCCTGGGAGAAGGATTATAAATTCCACCTCTGGATAAGAGAACCGTAAGAAGTTTACAAGAAGATGAAGAAGAAGGCAAAGAAGAATGATAATGCATGTGCTTTAATTTTGTTTTTAAACATGAAAACTATTTTAAAAATACGAACAACAACAAAGGAGAACATAAGATTGTTTATTGGTCAAAATGGGTAATGGGTTTTAAAAAGTAAGAAACACCATTTTGAACAGTAAGGAAATAAATTCTCAAACCACACAAAACCAAACATTAAAATTTTGAATTTTGTTTTGTAGAAAGACAGTAATATTAAATTGAATTTGTAACAGAAAAGACAAATCTGTTATTTTTCTTCATTAAATTCTTGATAAATTGCAAGAAAACCTTCTTTACAGGGAAAATTCAAAGACACTCCTTTCCACCTCTCCTATTTCTTCAAAAATAAGTATACTTTGTTGTTTCCATGTTAAAAATTACCATTATTTTCTTAGCTTTTCCATTTAGGGGAATAAAAAAGGTATAAATAATTTCTCTATGTAGAAGAAAAGAACTTTAAAACTCAGGCTCAGTATCTCAGAGTAATTGGCCAATGACCACTAATAATTATGATCACCTTAAAACAACAAAAAAAATCAGCCTACAAGGAAAGAATATGCAACAACAGAATCTTCTGGGATTCTACTGGCAACATGTGCTATGTGGGAAGTTCGCAAACATGCATTCTGGCACATTTGTGTATAAAATGTATTAATGGTAATAAATTATGTAATTCCATCACAACATGTACCTAAGTACTACTTTCCATTAATTCTCCTTCCTCTCCAAAATTTCTAATGTGAAAGACCTGAAATACAACATACTAGGAATAAATATAAGAATGCAAGTATTCAGCACATTCCCAACATGTATCAATGTGCTAAAACTTTTAATATTAAGATCTTACAGCAGGGCGGCACCTGTGGCTCAAAGGAGTAGGGTGCCGACCCATATGCCGGAGGTGGTGGGTTCAAACCCAGCTCTGGACAAAAACTGCAAAAAAAAAAAAAAAATTCTTACAGCATTTTCTGCAAGTGGCACATGCTACATAATCAAGTCACACTGACCGGCAATGAGATAAAACTGTTGTATAACATACACACGATGGTACAGTACTTTGTAACAAAAGACGTACAGAATTACTATAAAAATCTTAGTATTAATTTCTATGTATTAATTCTAGAGTTTAATCTGTAGTAGGTGTTTCCTCCATTAATGTAATTTGACATTATTCTACAAATATCAAATAATACATTAGCTATGACACAGAAGTAGAAAGTGGATTCTTGATGTAATTAAAATAATATAATTAAAGCTTAGTTAAACAGCTAATGAACTCATAAAACATGCTCTGAACTCTGATCTTTGAAGTACTTTTAGGGCATTTAAAATAGTAAAGTCTTTTCACAATTTTCTAATTTCCATTCTTACTATTGATTTCTAAACACACCTTTTTTATCACCTTTTTTGGAAGTAGAGCTCGTCACCACCCATCTGACTTCAGACAGAATTCTAGGAAAATTTAAATTGACAACAGAAACCGATTTCCTAAGATTCCACATTTCTCTACCTGCAAATGCTGACAATAAAAAATAGAAACTTCGGTTTAATTCAAGAAAGTCACATAATTTTAAATACTATTGTAATTTCACATGTTCACAAATAAAGCAGAATCCTTTTATAATATGACAGCCATAAATTTGATTTTTACTCCTTAGAAGTTAGAAGGAAAATAATTAGTAATGAATATTTTATTCCAAAACTCTCATTAGATTCCTACCTCATACCTTCTGTCTCATACAAAGTTTAACACAACATGTATATTTTTTAAGGCACAGAATATTCTGGTTCAAGTTAGTAAAAATAAAAAACAAAAAAAAAAATTAAATGAAACAGAAAACAAAGGTCAAATTGTTTTCAATGAAAACGAAGTATCTATCACTCTTAATTACAACTTCAAATTAAGTGTTTAAGCAGAGCAAAAATAGTCTGATTATAGTTCCTAGAAGGGGAACGTGCATGTAGCTAAGCATGCACAGGGATAGGTGGGGTTTAACGGAATATCTTTGATATAGTCCTACATAAAACAGAGGTAGTCCTTAAATTTGATCACTGACTACATACACTGCATTTTAGAAGTTTATTTACCAGCCCTTCCAAAGCCTTAGATATGTATTTTAGAGCACATCAAAGAACAGGCTATAGAAATTTCCTAACTAAAATTAACAGCATCCTTAAAATTAAAAAATAACAGCAATAACATCAAAAAAATAATGTACTGTCACTTAAGATTTTTATTAATGTATAGGTTATTTCAGGATCTAGAAGTAGGTAATTAGCAAATGTTTACCATAGCATCCTCAAATACATTCTTGTGTATACCTTGAAGAATGAAAACAAAAAGCAAGTATGTTCTAATGGCTTTAAGACAACTGCTTCAAGTAATGACATTCAATAGTTTACTGGCTGGTGCAGTGGCTCAAGCCTGTAATCCCAGTACTTTGCTAGGCCTAAATGGGTGACTGCTTGGGGCTAGGAATTTAAGACCAGTATGAGCAACACAGGAAGACC
Source organism: Perodicticus potto (assembly GCA_963574655.1). Classification (NCBI taxonomy): domain Eukaryota; kingdom Metazoa; phylum Chordata; class Mammalia; order Primates; family Lorisidae; genus Perodicticus; species Perodicticus potto. The sequence continues at coordinate 23,612 of CAUYRH010052794.1, forward strand.
CTATCTGTACCGGAAAAAAAAAAAAAAAAAATTAGCTGGGCATGAGTGGTGCAAGCCTATAAAGTCCCAGCTATCTGGGAGGCAGGAGGACTGCTGGAGCCCAGGAATTTGAGGTTCCAGTGAGCTATGATGATGCCACTGTACCCCAGCCTGGACAGGAGAGCAGGTCCCTATTTCAAATAAATAAATAAATAATCACTGGCCTATTCTAAGGAAGATATACTAATGAATTCAGAAACAAGTGTCCTGATACCCTAAAGCCTAAAGACAAGGAATTAAAAAACTCCTAGTAGATGCCTGAAAGTGTGAACAGTACCAACCCTATATAAGTATACTATGCTTTTTCCTACTTTACTGTGGCCATAACTTTTGTAATTTGAGTTGCAACAGCAAAACTGGCATAACTTTCTTTTTCTTTCTTCCTTATCTGATTGACAAAAGATTCACTCTTACTGTAGATCTTAGCAATCTCAGCATAAGGTTTTTTTTCACTTTCTTATTAAGTCAAAAACATCCACTGTTTCACTTAAAGAAAGCACTTTATGGCTTCCCCTTGGAATATCCGAATTGCAAGCATCATTACTCTTGCATTTTCAGGCAATCATTAACTGAAAAAACCATTACTTAAACACAAGCACTGTGATACCTCAGCAGAACACCTGATAACCAAGAGGGCTCCTAAGTGAGTAACAGGTAGTTAGTGTCTGTGGTATGGAGAGGCTGGACAAAGGAATCATCGTTCACATCCCAGGCAGGAAAGAAAAGGATGGCAAGAGGATTTCATCATACTACTCAGTTTGGTATGCAATTTTAAACAATGATTACATCTAAAAAGCATTTAAAATACGAAATAAATGGGAAAAAATCAGTATTTAAGAAATATTGTCGGCTTGGCGCCTGTAGCTCAATGGACTAAGGCACCAGCCACGTACACCTGAGCTGGCGGGTTCAAATCCAGCCTGGGCCCGCCAAACAATGACGGCTGCCAACCAAAAAATGGCCGGGCGTTGTGGCGGGCACCTTTAGTCCCAGCTACTTGGGAAGCAGAGGCAGGAGACTCGCTTGAGCCCAGGAATTGGAGGTTGCTGTGAGCTGTGATGCTACGGCACTCTATCCAGGGTAACAGCTTGAGGCTCTGCCTCAAAAAAAAAAAAAAAAGAAATATTGTCAGGAAAATGGGTTATCAGTGTGGAAAAAAATCCACATCATACAATATGATTAATTATAAATATATAAAAAGCTAAACATTCAAAATATTTTAGAGAAAACAGTATAGCACAATTATCTTATTTGTAGGAAGGAGATAAATTTATGGGCAATAGAAGAAACCGTAAGCAACAAATCAACAAAACCCAATTATGTAAAATAAATCTAACACTGAAATGACATATATAACAAATGAAGGCAATATCTCAATAATTATTATGGCTAAAGCTCAATGTCTACAATATAAACCAAACCAATTCAACATCTACCTAATATCCATTCTGTGTCAAACAATGACTAACACGTAAACCTATCAAAGAATTAAAAACAGGCAGTTTAAGTGACCACAAAGATCAAATCTGTGCTTGAGAAAAGACTCTCATTGACTAATTAAAGAAATGTAAGTTCCAATATTCTTAATATACTACTTCATACATATTAAACTACTAAGAAAAAAATCTAAACAAAAAAAGAAATCTAAACAACAAAACCAAAAGTTATCCGGGCTGTAAGAAGATAAGATATGTTTCAACCACAGTTATAAAATCATATGTACCGGCTCGGCGCCTGTGGCTCAACGGGCTAAGGCGTCAGCCACATACACCTAAACTGGCGGGTTCGAATCTAGCCGAGGCCCGCCAAACAACAATGATGGCTGCAACCAAAAAATGGCTCGGCGTTGTGGCGGGCGCCTGTAGTCCCAGCTATTTGGGAGGCGGAGACAGGAGACTCGCTTGAGCCCAGGAATTGGGGGTTACCGTGAGCTGTGATGCCACGGCACTCTATGTGAGGCTCTGTCTCGAAAAAAAAAAAAAAATCGTATGTACCTTCCGACTATTCCCCAAATAAAAGTATAAAAGAGATCATAAAATTGGCCATGACCTAACGTGTATAATTTTTCTTATTTTCCCCAAGAATTACATACAGGGGAGAAAAAGCTAACTCTATTTTAAAAAACAGTGTTTAAGTTTGTTGTTCACAGACAGGAAAAATTATAAACCAACATGTGAAGAATGTTAAAAATGCCTTCTTAATTCTACAATTGAAAATTCCATATTAAAATGAAAACTGCAACCTTTTTTATAGAAGCTTATTTAAAAGGTAAAACAAATGTAAGTTTTTTCATTATAGTTTAACAATTATCTTACATATAATTTGATGGGAACCAAAGGAAGATCCAGAGTTAGAATTGGAGACTAAAATGTTTAAGTACATACTTCAAAATGCTTTTACAAAAATGTTCAAGACATTAAGCTAAAACTAGACACACAATTCTGTATTCTTATTCTACTTTTTCCTCAGAAAAAAATGTTTAACTTTGAGAGAAAAGCAATTTAAATTGAAGAGATCCTTCCCTCACTACCAAAATCTTGAAGAAGTATTTGACAAAAGCATAGTCAGAAAGATTTCATTTTCTTAAGTCATTCAGACACTGTGCACAAACCCAGGATTAGCTCATTTTGTGGTTCTGAGCAAAAGCATCCAATAGTTTAAAAATCTGCCTTTACAAGAAACTTCATATTTAGTTTCACTCCTCTAGACAGAAATTATTCACTCCTGCTAACACAAGAAAATGTTATAATGTAAGATACTACAAAGGATATAAAGAATTACAGATCGTTACAGTTAATCCTTATTTTAGAGTTGGGGAAATTAACCAAAGAGGTAAAGGCATCACCTCATGAACCTGTAAATAGCAAAACCAGTGATGGAACCCAAGATTCTGAACATCCTTGAACCTGAAGCTTTTTTTCTCCCTTCATGTAAATTGAGTACATAATCCTTCTTTAAAAAAATTACATTCCAAATATGAGGCCATTTATTTCTTTTCCTTAATTAAATCTCTTAACTATATTTTTGATCTTGCAGAATAACATGTTCTTAAAATTTTAAAATATTTTAACTTTGTAAATCCATTCAATGTACAGATTGATTGGCACTTTAGGGACCTCATAAAAATCCAAAAAGATATCAGCTGGGCGTTGTGGCGGGCGCCTGTAATCCCAGCTACCTGGGAGGCTGAGACAGGAGAATCCCTCAAGCCTAAGAGGTGGAGGTTGCTGTGAGCTGTGACTCCACTGCACTCCACAGAGGGCGAGAGAGTGAGACTCTGTCTAAACAAAAAAAAAAAAAAAAAAAATCCAAAAAGAAGATTCTTTTTTTTTCTTTAGATGAATTAAACCTAACAATTGAACTGAGCAAAGAACTATCAATGAATCCCTTATCCCTTACAACCAAAAGTTCAGAAGGCTACCTTAGATTCTTTTTTATGCTACTTATTAATTCCCTATAGAGTCTAGCAAAAAAAAAAAAATTTATTTCTTTTTACAACGTAAGTCTTTAATTTATAATATACAAGCTTTGAAGAACTGTTAATAAAACAAGTAATTTTAACTATAAAGTATATGAAAATAAGTTATTTTACCATTTCTAGACAGAAGCATCATGATTTCTGAAAAATAAAGATCTCTCAACCAAGTTCATTAGTTAATAATTTAGAGTTCTTCAAAATTATTCCTCTGACCTACTTTTGGTTTGTATATCTGTCAGTTAAAGTTCTATTAAAATTATTCATTTTTCCTTGGTCCTAAGGTTTTTGTGAAATCCTGATCCTAAATTTCATAATGGCAGAGATCACTTTATTTTTAGTATCTGATAGTGCATAGCAAGCATCAAATAAGAATTTATTTCATCAAGCACAATTTCTAGGGTCTTGATTCCTTTAAATATTTACTTAAAACTCGTTCATTAAAATTCCAGGAGGGTGAACGAGTACTGTGCTTTCATGGGCCTCTTCTTTATGAAGCAAAGTGTGTAAAGGTTGCCATAAGGACAAACAAGTGAAATACTTCATGCATTATAGTGGTTGGAATAAAAATTGGGATGAATGGGTTCCAGAGAGCAGAGTACTCAAATATGTGGACACCAAACTGCAGAAACAGTGAGAACTTCAAAAAGCCAATCAGGAGCAGTATGCAGAGGGGAAGATGAGAGGGGCTACCCCAGGAAAGAAGACATCTGGCCTGCAATAGAAAAATGTTGAAGTAAAAACAAAGAAGAACGAGCAGAAAACACCTGGAAATGGAGATGGTGGCAGTACCAGTGAGACACCTCAGCCTCCTCGGAAGAAAAGGGCCTGGGTAGATCCCACTGTTGAAAATGAAGAAACATTCATGAACAGAGTTGAAGTTAAAGTAAAGATTCCTGAAGAGCTAAAACCTTGGCTTGTTGATGACTGGGACTTAATTACCAGGCAAAAACAGCTCTTTTATCTTCCTGCAAAGAAAAATGTGGATTCCATTCTGGAGGATTATGCAAATTACAAGAAATCTCATGGAAACACAGATAATAAGGAGTATGCTGTTAATGAAGTCGTGGCAGGGATAAAAGAATACTTCAATGTAATGTTGGGCACTCAGCTCCTGTACAAATTTGAGAGACCGCAGTATGCTGAAATTCTTGCAGATCACCCTGACGCACCCATGTCCCAAGTATACGGAGCATCACATCTACTGAGATTATTTGTACAAATTGGAGCAACGTTGGCCTATACACCTTTGGATGAGAAGAGCCTTGCTTGATTACTGAACTATCTTCATGATTTCCTAAAGTATCTGGCAAAGAATTCTGCAACCTTGTTTAGTGCCAGTGATTACGAAGTGGCTCCTCCTGAGTACCATTGGAAAGCTGTGTGAGAGATGGTCTCACTCATAAATGTTTGGATGTCTGTAAACACGTTTTTGTCCTTAGGCTTCCTCTTCTCCAAACGATGTACTTTGAAGATGTTAGTGTATAACAGAATTGATGTTTGTTTTCTATTTGATTTTAAACAGAGAAAATAAAAGGGGTTATAGCTCCTTTTTTCTTTTCTTTTTTTCATTTCAAAGTTGCTATCAGTGTATTCAGTGATGGATAACAGAAAGACATGCTGTAGAGTGTTTTATTGCCTAGTTGACAAAGC